>CM074492.1:31088525-31110801 GCA_037389245.1 Oryzias sinensis | reverse complement strand
TATATATATATATATATATATATATATATATATATATATATATATATACATACACATATAGATTAAACAAGTAAAATGTTAAAATTATGTAGTAAAACATCATAAAACATAAAAAGACATCAAATCTAATTAAAAGCTAATTTAAAAAGGTGTGTCTTTAATTTCTTTTTATAAACCTCCACAGTGGATGAGGTCCTCACATCCTAAGGCAGACTATTCCACAGACGAGGCCCGTAGTATCTAAACGAGGCCTCGCCGCGGTTTTTTGTCCTGACCCTGGGGACCTTCAGCAGGCCCGCACCTGAGGACCTAAGGACTCTAGGAGGTTCATACGTTAAAAGCAAGTCTGATATTAAAGAAGGACTAAGACCATGGACACTCTTAAAAACTATTAAAAGAATTTTTGTAATGTGCTCCCTCTTCATGGTTCTTGTTAAAAGGCGTGCAGCAGAGTTCTGGACTAGCTGCACGCGGTTGATGGTGGTTTTCTTTACAGCAGAAAGGAGGGCATTACAATAATCTATTCTTGATGTAATAAAAGCATGGATTAAGATTTCAGCAATGGCTCTAGAGAGAAAGGGTCTCACTCGTGCGATATTCCTTAGATGGCAAAATGCAGATTTAGTGAGTTGATTCACATGTTGGTCAAAGCTAAGATCTGCATCTAAAATCACACTGAGGTTCTTTACTGAGTCATGTGTAGTCATAGAGTGGGTTGACAGATAAGATTGGACCCGATCTCTCTCAGCTTCAGAACCGATAACTAAGACTTCAGCCTTGTCCTGATTGAGCTGCAAAAAGTTTGTTACTTTTGAATGTTTCAATTCATTTCAGTGAGCATTGTGGACTTTCCTTCTTTAACTGAGGGGTACCAACTATTTTGTCCACCACTGTATGAGATGCAAGTCAAATTGAAAGATACACAACCCTACCAGTCCTGTAACCACTGACTTAACTCTCATAATGTACCACTTTGTGTTCTTATTGTATCTGTGACTCTGTCTTTTGTTTTGTCCTGTTTTATGTTTCCTGCCTAGGGACTATGGATGCAAATTAGCATCATTGCTATAATCCAGCATGTTTACGCCTATCATTGTTTGGTAGATGTTCATTAATGTGCACTGTCCCTATTAAATAAAATGCCAAAAACGGCTAAATCAAAAACCAAAGGGAATGCTTTTCAATGGATCAAAAGATGATAGAGTGGAGCTGTAAAGAGTATCTCGAGGTCAGTTTTATGTTTAAGGCCAACAGACTATGCAAAGGAGAACTCATGGGTTTAACTTTTTAATTCAAACAAAATGTTGATTTTCATACATTATTAATGCAACACAACAGCATTGCAGAACACGCAAGAATGCCATTTATGACATGCAATTCATAAGATAGAACACAGCATATTGCTCAAGTTCTAGTAGGTAAAGCTCTTTGTCAGTCTCTGAAGAACAAAAGATGCTCATAAATAATCTACAACTTTTATTACATTGTTTACAGTAATTTTCTGGTGCTTTATGATCCTATTTGCTCACCATGCAAGTGATTGCTTTCATGTGATTAGCGTGGTCTCCTACTTGATTGCTGAAAAACAACTTAGAGTACAGTTAGCGTGGGCATCCTATACACTTGTGTATGACGTGCACACCCTGTGCGGGTGCTAATTGAGCTTGCTAACGACTAGTGTGGCATAGAGGCACACTATTCTGACAAACACCTCACAATACACTTAACACACAACAATGGTACGTTCCGTTTTCATGTCGTCCCTTGGTGGCCGTGCGAGCCTGAAGAGAACTGCAAGACACACCTGCGCTCCCCTTAAGGTGCAGCTGCCCCTCTCTACCACCCCCCACAGGCCCAGACACCCCAAAAACCCACAGCTCCCGTACGGGTCCACTCTCACACGCCTTAGCATGTGACTAAGGCTTTACCTGAGAGCCTTAGAGGACATCAGCGGCAGAGGAGGATGGTTTGTGTGAGGCGGAACACCAGCACAGATACACCTTTCCCATCGTGGTTCTTTATTTTTGAAATCGAGACGAGACGACCAATCAGAGGCATTACATTAGAGCAAAAGTCAGAAGCTGGATGGGGCAGAATAAGCTCTGCCCCCCCACAGGTGCATCACTTGCTGTGCTGCAGGTACTGCTGAGTGAACATGTTCAGCTCGCTGTCCAACCAGCCGGCCTTGTTCCTGCAAAAGCACAAAAACAGAGCAGCAGTCACAGCGCTGTCTGATGGCAAACAGCTTTAACCCTCAACCTTTTTACCATCACTGAAGGAAGTTTGGGCTTTTTTCTGCTTCACATTTTCCTGTAGTTCTTTATCAGTGACATGTTTTAGCCGTCAGAATATTGGAAACCAGATTGAATCCATAAATGTCTATGCTGATGCCAGTCCTTTGTCCTTTTCACCATTTGACAAAAACAAAAACCTACAGCACGGCCTCCAAGGCTGCTACACTTTCATTGCATGAATATGTACAATGACGACAAAGGATTCGGATTTGGATTCTACCCAGAGGATCTTAACTCCTTTTGGGGTCTGCAGTCAGAATAAACCGTGGGAGACCCCCCATCACCAGTTTCCTACACTGATGTCTGGGAAAGTAGAACTGTTCAAAAACTCGTCTGTTGTTCACATTGACCAATAATCTGCATTAATCTGCACACCGGCTAATAATCGGCATTAATCTGCACACCGGCTAATAATCTGCATTAATCTGCACACCGGCTAATAATCTGCATTAATCTGCACACCGGCTAATAATCTGCATTGATCTGCACGCGGGCCTTGGGTTCTCACCGCAGCAGCTTGGCCCTGCTCTGAAGGTTGTCCAGCAGTTCAATCTTGCTGTTCATGTCTTGGATCTCATCTTCCAGGTTCTGGCGGGTGATGTCCACCTGTTGGCAGAGCTGTGCAAAAACGCCCGCCAGCTCCCTGCCGACCACAAGAGGAGACACGGTTAGCTCATGTCAGGAGCAGAGACCCCCCGACCCGGTTGAGACTCACTGCTGGACTTGGTGGCTGCAGTTGGACCCGGTGTAGCTGACAATCAGCTGCAGCTTCTCACTGGCGTAGTCTACGAACTGCCTCTTGAAGGCCCTCTCTTTGGCTTTGGTGGTCCAGGTCAGCCGCTCATAGACGTACAGCAGGCCGTACAGACCGAGTGACAGAGCGATCAGCCGCCAGCCCACTGCCTTCCAGATCTGCATACAGGAAGTGCAGGTGAACATTAAAGACTGCCGACTTCAGATAAAGAGTTGGNTGATTGGATTATTTTAAGCTTCCAGTTCCTCATTTTGAGGGTAAAGTTTATCTTTATCCTCTGTAAACTATCTGCAGCTGCTTTAAACTGTATTTGTTCTCTAGATTTCATGTAGGAAACCATTGAAATGTTTGTCACTGAACTCATCAACATAGAAGCTAAAAAATCAGACAGAGTTTTCAGCCTCTTTCTATGGAGAGACAAATAAATACAAAAGAGTCACTAAAATGTTATTTCCTAAATAGAATTATAAAAGTCAATCCATCAATTCATTAGCAGCATCCTCGTAACATTTCTTTGATTTCTGTTTCCTCACTGGCTCTTTTCTGCCAAAAGAAAAGTTCCAAATAGGTTTGTTTTTTGTTAACTGTAAGCTTGGGGGGTTTTGGTATAGCGGTTCGGTACCAACTGTCCCACGGACCGGTTCCGGTCTGCAACCTTTAAACTGCAGTCTTTCAGGGCCCTCGTCCTGTTTTATCTGCAGGACAACAGAACCTGCTGCAGATTCCAGGCTTTTCCAGGCTTCTCCCCTCTGCCCCACAGCTCTGGTCCTGTTTTTTTAGATCTCACCTCCTCAAGGAGACTGACAGGTGACAGCAGGTGGGGGTCTTACCGATCATGTCGGCCTGTGTGGCCTGCAGGGCGCTGCTGATGGAGGAGGAGCATCTCTCAGACATGTTCTTCCCCAGACCCTCCTCTATGTGTCGATGGAGCTCCTGAAACCAGCAAAGACAAGGAGCAAAGTCAGCAAGACTGCTAACAGATGTGTCCCTCTGATCCTCAACGGGGGTAGGAGACCATATTCACAAACAGGGGGTAGCTAGGGGTTGCTATGGCAACTGCAAGATTTGGAAAAGCAACTACTTAGCAACCCCAAATATCTGAAAGCCTAAATCTAATGCTTTCATCGATGATGTCATATCCGCCATCAAAAAAGAAAAAGGAGTGAGCGTGGAGTCTGAATTGCTTTTAAAATCCAAGGCCCACATAGAGCCGCACTATTATGGAGTCCTATACTGTTCATAATTAAATAAATAAATATTTAATTAAATAAATAATTATGGCCTCATGAAAATACACAACCAACCAATAAATCTCTCATATATATATAAAAAGATCATGAAATTGTGAAAAACCTGCACACAGATTTTAAATTGGCTATTATATTATTCAATATATTTCATTTTGCTTTAAAAACCTGTTCATTATTTTAAAACAGCATTTTTAAATATTCACTTTTAATCATGTGGAATATTATTATAATTCTGTCTTTTTTCAGAAGCTCGTATTTCAAAATCAATATTTTCCAAAGTAGCTTTGTTTTTATTTCATGTTGCTGTTTTTCACAATGGCGTATTTATTTCATGAAGAGCTTTTTCAGGAGAATGAGTCTATCTGTCAATCAGTGAAAGTGGGCGGGATCTAAACGCTCATTGGCTCATCCATGGAAATCGACTCATATTCCTCGAAACCCGCTCAGCGGTGTTCCAGTCAGAGAGATGACATATTTCAGTGATATCTGCACGGCTTTGCTGACATTAGAGATCAAATAGAGACAAACAGTCTGTCTGCTGCAGAAGATGCAAACATGGACCACTCTGTTTTTGTAGTTGGAGGGTTTGTGTGGACCAAAGCACAGAGAGGAGCTCCGGTCGTCCACGTCTATTATAAGCCCCCCGTTGAAACACTCCTCATTCTCACGCCGTTTCACTCAGAGCTCACATCGTGCCTGATGTCGGCTCGCAGGAGGTGAGATGGTGGACCAACAGTCAGACCAGGAGCTGCGCAAAGCGGAACAAGCCTGCTGAGGCCTCCTGAACCTTATATTTTTCTATTTTCAATGAGACAATGATTATAATCAGGTCCTCTAATTTTATTTTCCCCTCCCTTCAAAATGTTGAACCTTTCCTGCGATGACGTTTCTGGCCGTGGTCGGAAAACGCAGCGGAGATCCGGGATTGATTGAGCAATTCTGCAGCCAGGGTTTACTCCAAGAATCAGGCTCTGTACTTTGGAGGAAATCATTTTTTATTGTTACTTTTCCGGGGGACAGGGCAACAGACCCTTAACTTGCGCTCACACATACACTCTCGCGCTGCCTGGGCGCTCTAAATTAACACGTAATTTAAGACGTAGTTTGACTACAGGAACTGAAGCAGAGACTCTCTGGAATTGATCTCATGAACTCAAACATGGAAACATTGTTATCATGTGAAACTATTCAAAATAGATAAACCTGATCTTTTAACACTCCATGTGCATTGTGCATCCATGCATTTTTACTGAGATAAGCACAGGCAACCGCTCCATGTGGCTATCAGGCTAAAAACATTAGCTGGTAGCCCATCCCACACGCGGCATGTTGCGTTTATGGAACTCCAGTTCATAGACGTTTTGTGGAACTCCAACAACCACCCAGCCTAACTTAGACCACTACTAGATGTTAACGAGAAGATGAAAATTGCAGAACCGACCAAAAAACCACCTGAATTATGCACACTCGCCCAAAGCCACTTTTATCCGCAAATTTAGAGCAAAAACTTCCCAATTTTGTGTAACACTGTGGATGTGTTGAGGTGCATACTCCCCCTAGTGTTGAGGAGTGGGCATTGCGCCGTCACGTTTGCTGAAGTATCTTCGATCGATGTAGTCAGGGTGCTGCTGCTCATGTCTGAGTACAGGAGTAGCCAATCACAAAAGTGTCTCCGCCTTGTCTGGTTTGATTGACAGATAGACCCATTCTCCTGAAAAAGCTCTTCATGAAATAAATACGCCATTGTGAAAAACAGCAACATGAAATAAAAACAAAGCTACTTTGGAAAATATTGATTTTGAAATCCAAGGTTCTGAAAAAAGAAGTAGAATTATAATAATATTCCACATGAATAAAATGAATATTTTAAAATGCTGTTTTAAAATAATGAACAGGTTTTTAAAGCAAAATGAAATATATTGAATAATATAATGGCTAATTTAAAATCAGTGTGCAGGTTTTTCACAATTTCATGATCTTTTTATATATTTATAAGAGATTTATTGGTTGACTGTGTATTTGCATGAGATCATATTTATTTATTTAATTAGATATTTATTTATTTAATTATGAACAGTATAGGACTCCATACACTATATGCATTATAACGTTTTTTAATAGGGAGCAGGGTGGGATTCAGACACAGCCCATGTTTTGAATAAAAGTCCATCCTTGAACCATTTTAATGAGATTACATCCGCTGTCAAAGCAAAACATGGGCTGTGTCCGAATCCCACCCTACTCCCCAACTATTCAAAAACGTTATAATGCATATAGTGCGGCTCTATGTGGGCCTTGGATTTTAAAAGCAATTTGGACTCCACGCTCACTACATCATTCTTTGTAGATTGAATTGTACATTTGACAGCACTAGGAAAAGGAGAACTCACTATGTAGTGCACTATATAGAGAGTAGTGAAGGAATTTGGACACAACCTATAATTATATATATTATATAATTCCCAAATCCAGTGTGCCTCCATGCTCACTAGATTGTTAAATATAGACCACAATAGTAGGGCACTCGATGTTGAAATTGTAGATTCGGACAGCACTACAAAATGGAGAATGCACTATATAGTGTACCATGTAGTGAGGGGGGAAGGAATTCAGACACAGCCTTAGAGCTGTTTTGTGGAATAAAACTGTGACATCACTGCATATTTGTGTTTTTTGTTGTTAACTATCGACAACGCTGTTTCCGTGGAGTCAGCCATCAAAAGGAGGGGGGCTCAAAGAGCCACACTCACATTTTTGTAGACCTTCAGCACCACTGCAGATGGATGGAAGTCCATGTGGAAGTCATCCACCAGAACGTAGAGCTTCCGGATCTCCTCTGCCATGGCATTGGAGACCTGGATGCAGAAACAGCAGGCTTCAGGACCGTGTTCCATGCTGAAGGTGGCAGCATGAGACTTCACAAACACTGCAGCAGTGAGGAACTCACCTGCCTCTCCACCTCCTCTGTGATCTTCTTGATCTTGCTCTTACAGTCCGTTGTCAACAAGTCCAGTTGCTTGTCTATGAACTCCAGCCGGTCCTGTCGGTCCTCTTTAGTCTCCAGGCAGTAGACTCTGCACACAGACACGGGTCATCAGGACGCTTCAGGAATTCATAGATGGGGGGTGTAGTTTGCACCCCATACTACATTCACAACAGACCCACCTCTGTTCCTGGGCAGCCACGTGCACAGAGTCCATGATTCGGCGCAGAGCTTCAGAGATCTGCTTGGCCCTCACTGTGTGTTGCTCAAACTTGGTCTTAACCGCCGACTGAGAAATGCACTCCTGAACCCAGCGCACGAGCATAGCAGTCAGCACACACATGTTATGCAGGACTACGGTAGCCAGTTCAGACCAACAGCTCTGGTCACTGGTCCACAGCAGCACATCTTACCTCAAATCGTCTTTCAAAGTTCTGGAACTCAAACATTCTGGCTTGAAATCCTTCAGCAAGAGCTCCACCTGCAGCAGAACGGGAACAGACACTCATGAGAGAACCAACCACCCCATCTGATGAGACAAGCGGAGTCTGGACGAGAACGATGTTCACTCAGAAAAGAACAGACATCTTTCAACAGCACACAGGCGGGGATGTGGGATCCTTTGTAATTTCCAACTGTTTGAAGCTGCTTCTCAGACATCTGCTGGTCCCGCTGGTCGACAGTTGGACTGAGATGATCCAGAACACAAAAGGATCCATACAGACACGGACCTCACCTGCTTCAGGCATGCCCTGCACCCTCTGCATGCGGGCCTGCAGCACCTCTTTGGCAGAAACAAAGAAGATGCGGTCACTGGCCTGGGCCCGGTCAACCACACCCAGCTCCTCCACCAGGAAGTTGCTGCAGCGGTCCATGTGCTGCCGGCGAACCTGATCCAGCAGAGAGAGTTGAGACTAATGAAGATGAGGAAGATGAGGGCAAGCTTAAACAAACCTTCATCTACATGAAAGTGCTAAAATGTGACCTCATTGCAAAGGCTGAAGGCAGGTTCTGGTCACAAGACTCAAACAGGAGGGGGGCGGTGCTTTACTAAAGTCAGTTTGACCAGACTTTGACTCATTTTTATCTCTAGAACCAACACTTTGTACTCGTGACAATGACAAATAACTCCATCCATCCATCCATCCATCCATCCATCCATCCACCCACCCACCCATCTGTCCATCCA
This sequence comes from Oryzias sinensis, assembly GCA_037389245.1. NCBI lineage: Eukaryota > Metazoa > Chordata > Actinopteri > Beloniformes > Adrianichthyidae > Oryzias > Oryzias sinensis. The sequence continues at coordinate 31,102,331 of CM074492.1, read as the reverse complement.
TCCATCCATCCATCCATCCATCCATCCACCCATGCATCCATCCATCCATCTGTCCATCCATCCATCCATGCATCCATCAGGAACAGAACCAGAAGTGTGATGAAGATAAGTAGGACGCTCCCTCTGAAACTGAATGGTTGTGCAGTGAACCTTTGAGTAATGGTGTAAAAGTCTTGGGTTATGGTTTTGTGTTCAGTAAAATGTGGAGAGGAGGTCACAGCGACCCCCCCCCACACACACTTTTGAAAAGTCATTTTTTTTGTTGCATACATTGATTCTTCGTCCACTTAATCTACACGGGAAGAAAACTGTTTCAAACTTAACTTTCTCTCCACCTCTGTAGTTAAAGCTGGAGTCTGTTGCTGGGCAACAAAGGCTTCCATGAGGGGAACTAACCTCGTCCATGTACTCAGGCTCAGAGGCCGAGGCGTCCCAGCGGTTGTTGAGAATGAAAATGTTGGGGCTGGAGAGACGCTCGTTGACCTTGTGGAAGAAAGACTTCTCCTGTAGACAGACACACAGTTAGCGCCGTGGGACCATGGGCCATTTGGCAGAGGGTCTGACCGTCTCACCGTCTGCATCAGGGTGGACTCAGAGTTTGCCACTAGAACAAACACGTCTGCATCCAGGCAGAACTTGTCGATCCAGCTGTCCAATTCGGTGGTCACGTCGATCCCTGGGCTGTGGGGGTGAGGGCAGATGGGTCAACTCAGACCACCTCCTGTCACATTCCACAAGCCAACAACTGACCTGTCAACCAGTACCAGGTCATCTCTGAGCAGGGCACACTTGACTTTGGGCCACATGACGCATACCAGGCTGCCAGCGTCCAGGTCCTGGTCCTGATGGAGAGCGTGGGCCAGCTGGTTGACCGTCTGACACAGACAGGAGTGTCATTGGAAGGCCCCACCATGGCAGTCAGCATGAATGACGCCAACAGACTCACCTTAATGCTCTTCTTTTCCTCAGAGCCCTCGGTGAGGAGAAAGCCCTCACTGCCGTCTGTGCCCTCCACCCTCAGGAAGCAGTTGGTGGTGTGTCCGATTCCAGATGGCAGGACTTTGTCACACAGCATGGCGTTGATGACTGTGCTTTTCCCATTACTGGTCCTAAAGAGCGGAAATGAGACAGCTTAGCTGCAGTGCATCCCCTCGCCTGCTTCTCCTTTCACCTTTGAGGTCAAAGTGTGAGCAGGAGACCCCTCCCTCCAGCTAAATCAACGGTACCTGGATCTGAGAGCGGGAATAACTTTCAATGATCATCTTTTGATCAGAGTGGATCAGTTTTCTCGACTATTAACCTCTTCTGGAATGTTAGCTGTTAAAATATTACTACTAAGCAGACGTGGAGGAAGTCCATCTGGTCTGTAGAAACGGGGGTGATTCCAGACGAGACCCTTACTACATTTGATCTTACTAATATCTATTTTATTATGGGGAGCACTTTGAGATGCTTTGTACCAGGAGAAGTGCCTAACAAACAAAGCTGAGTTTGAATTTGAGTTTACTAGCTTACAGCCCTAACATTGATGGTGCAACAACCATGGCAGCAATATCAGAGCTATCCAGCTGCACAGTTTACATCCAGATTCCTGCTCAGACCAGAAAAAAACAAAGACGTATTTGAGACGTAATTACAGTTTTTTCAATTGTTTACACACAATTTTGCAAACCAGGTTCCATTTCTCAAAATATAAATCACAATGATCCAAACAGAACACTCAATTTGCAGAATTCCTAGACTGTATGCAAAATGACACATTTCAGTAAAACATACATGTTTGTGAAAATGTCCTTAGTTTTTATTTAACCATGACGGTCCTCAGGGATCAAACACTATTGCAGACAGTTTCACACTGCTGTGATAAAATAAAAAACACAACTGTAAAAAAAAACATTTTAGGAAATTTGGTCAGACGTGAGGGATCATTTCACCGACAGAATGATCCCTCACATAGTGACGGATCACATGCCTGCTCCATGGCCTGAGTGAGGGGCAAACGGTCTTATGGCTGCAGGTCGTATACCTTTCACTGCCATGTTGAAAAACCTCTTCCATTGGATTCAGGAAGGGGGGGGGGGGTATGGGGGAAGGTAGAGGACTCCAAATTCAGGGAGAGGATGGAACCAATTGTGGACCAGAGCAGCTGATGGAACGACATCTGGTCCACTTGGTTTAATGCTGTGACACTCGTGTACAATCAAGAAATACAAGCCCTAGATCTGCATTATAGGGCCCCAGATCTGCATTATAGGGTTCCAGATTTGTGCGGCGGTGGATGACCCATTTTGTGTGGTAGCAGCACAGAAGGTGTTGTTACCCCCTTGCTGCCCCGGCACATTGGCGATTGTGTGTTCAAATTAGCACGTGTGCTTTCCCACCTTGTGGATGTGAGGATCCAATTCGTTCATTTGTGTGGTCATTGGCGATCCTGGGCTTTGTAATGTCCAGGAAGTAAGCACACAATCCTTATCTGTGTTGAAATGTTTGTTTAGTTTCACAGATTACTGTGTGTAATGTTGTGCTAATCTATGGCAGTGTTTTGCTCTTTGGAGTAGAATTTTGCAAATTGTGTGTAGATTTTTATTTCAGAGTGAAATCAACAGTAAAAAACTGTAGTACGCTGTAGTACCCCAATGATTAACTACGTCACAAATACAATGCTTTTCAAACGGCCTTTTTTCCTCTGCTCCTGATTGACAATCATGGAGAAATACTCAGAAATGCCATTTTAATGTGAACTTTCTTTCTTTCAAGTATCAGTTGTCAGAAAAATGCCACAACATGCTAAAAAGTCCAAAAACATAATTTTCACTGGAGTGGGTCTTTAAAGCGCGCTGTGGCTTTAAAATAAAACCATCTTGCTGGTTTTATTTGTATTACCCAATGAGTTCTATCGCTAGAGGAGACATCACGTGGTTCCTCATGGGAGGAGAGCACCGCCATCTTGGTGAGGTCAAGTCACTGCTGCAGTGCATGTCAACACATTTTTAGCAAAATTCCAACTGACAAAATCAGAGAAATGAGTCCACGAAGGAGGAAGGTATAACATTTGATAGGTAGGCACTATAATGTTTTTCTTTTAATGCTGCAGGGGCTTCATTAATAGTACACATGTCATGTATATGCATATGCATATCTGCATATACATGATGCTGCATGGCTATTATCAACATGCTGCATGATGTACGTATAATTTGCTGTCGACATAAAAGTAAACTTTATTTTGTTAAACCTATATACAATATACTAGGACTAGGCTATTATAGTAATATAGATTTATACATTTCTGACTCAGTGACTGAACTTTTCTTGCAGGTTTCCAATGGATTCAGACTTCAGGAAAAAGTTAGCCTTAGCAATAATAAGAACTAACACAGATGGATCACTGTGGTACCAACTAGTAACACAGTCAATACAGAGGCCAGACTGTTGGCTTGAAACCCGACACCAGACCATCTGTGTTACACCAAATTGATGACTCACATGAATCAGTAGATGTATTGTTTTTCTTTTCTTTTTATAGGGTAAATCTATTGATAACTTTTGGACTTTTTGTTGACGTATTATTAATTTATTATTATTATTATTATGTATTATTATTGACTTATTGTTTGGCTTTTCTAAATAATTTAAGTTACATGTCAAAGAGGTCTAAAACTTCTAAATGTTTAAAAATCATTTTTAAAAATTCTTTGCAATAGTTTTTTTGTCAAGAAGTCCTGCAAATATGCATTTTTCATTAAAGTTGGAGCTTATAAGGCTGACTGTTTCTCTTATTTAACAACAACAAATGATGTATATGTATAAATATTATATGTATAATATATAATTTATATATATATGTATAAACATATATATATAAATTAGATAAAAGCTACTAAAATGCCACCAAAGGCTATAGAAATCATTGTCATGTGGGCGCCGTCGACCTCACCAAGATGGCGTTGCGCTCCGCCACCGGTGGCCAGGCTTCCTAAGCGGTCGTGTCTCCTCTAGCGATTTAACTCATTGGTATTACCTCACCTTCTCCTGACATAGTCTTGCCTCCCTGGTGAGGGAGGTGGTAGGTGGGGGAGGGAGGTGTCAGAGGGTGAGAATGACTTTCAGCTTTTCATCAGACGAAGACAGGAGAGGGCAGCAGAGGAAGAAAGAAGCATGTCTTCAGCACAGGCACACCTGAGCCCATAAACTGGAGCAAATGTCTCCTAACTGAGCGCCACAGTGAGCTGGTCTTCAACCACTGCATCAGGAAACCGTTGGCTTTTACAGCTTTTCCCGTCAGGGGTTGCCACAGCGAACCAGCCTCCTCCATCTAACCCTGGAAAGCTGTTTCCACCTTTCTTTAAAAACCAACCACCATCTGTCCTTCAACATTCCTCTCCTGACTACCACACCTGTCCATCACATTCACATTCCATTGAAATCTGCACCAATGACAACTCTCTCACTTCCGGTGATCCTCACCATCACTTCATCAAGGTCCAACCAGAATGTCTCCTCCTCCAGCAAACATCCTCCCTGTGGGGCAAACCCACTAACATTAACCACCACACCTTCTATTTCTATCTTTGACCTCATCACTCTGACTCTCTTTATACCTCCACAACACGCCTAACAAACTCCTCCGTAAAGATAACTCCTCCTCCATTCTCCTCTCATCTCCACCATGATAGAACAGCATGAACCTGCTCCTCAGCTTAGTCTTCTACTGTTCCAGCTGGTCTGCTGGACACACACTACGTCCACCGTCCTCTGCTTCATGTCCACTAACGCTCTACCTTTTCCTGTCATAGATCCAACATTCAGAATCCCTCCTGTCAGTCCAACACTCATGACGTTCCTCTTCTCTCTTCCTACAATCACACCTTCCTTCTCTCCTCCTTCCACCAGCAGTAGTCCAATTCCCACCAGCACCCTTGTGGTGAACGGTACCGATAGCGGTCGCTGTTAACCCAGGCCTCGACCCATCACTATGGACATCAGAGGTCTGATTAGCATGTTTATACGGGCTTGGGACCGGAACAATGAGACCCTGGCTTGGGCCCCCTCAGGGCTACATCTTTAAAGAACATGAACAGCTTTGAACAGAACAGAACCGGGAGTCAACCCTGACAGCTGTGGGTCTGATGGAGGAGTGTGCAGCTGGTTCACTGAGGGACACAATGATAGTCTGTAAAACACCCAAGAACTGTGGGATGGCACCCCCAACCCCTCCAGCCGCTAGACTGGGGCAGAAGTTACCTTCCAAAGAAGACCACCTTCATGTGGCGGCGGGCGAGCACTTCTCCGATCCCTGCCACCTTGCTGAGGAAACCCCGCACCTCCTGGACCTGCTCCTCTGCGGTAACCGGGTCCAGGTCCTCGTTTCTGTGAGCATCTGAGACGTAAACAGAGAAACAGGTGAACCCAAGAGGATGATCGGAGGACCTCCAGCTCTGGATCAGACCAGGACTGACCCATCAGACCACACCTGTTGGTGATGGGACTACCGGCTGTCTGTCAGAAAGTGTTTGTTCAGTGTGTCTGCAGTGGGAGGTGTTGTAGAGTGAACCCCCACCTTCCAGGAAGGACGCGCTCTCCCTGATGTAGGCCCCCAGCTGCTCAAATATTCCATTGATCTTCTTCTTGGCTGTGACGAAATGCTTGAGCGGCGAGGCGTTGACTTCCGCCATCGTCCTCTTCTCCTTGCAGTGAAACGGGGCGGGGCTGACTCGTGGGAACGCCACCGACATGGCACTGTTCAGGGGAAAGCACAGCGGACAGCCCTGAGCACGCCACGGACAGCAGCGGTGACCGCGAACGCATCAACCAACGTGTGACCTTGTGGTGACAAGGTTTACGTTTACCTGGAGCATGAAGCCACGCCCTCTTAATGACAGCTCCCCTGGGTGCTGGTGCTGAAGCTGAGCAGAACCAGAACCAGCAGAGCTAAAACATGTCAGTCAGGCTGTAAAGCGGATGTTGAGGAGACCGTCTCTGCTCTGGACCGTGTCTTCCTCTGCTCTGTCTCAGCCTCACAGCAAACCCGGGACAGACAGGTCTGTCCTGATGGACCCGGACCAGACAGGAAGCCCTGGGCTTTGGTTCTGGCAGCAACTGTCCGGGTTCGCCGGGGAGCCTGGACTCAGAGGTCCGGGTGACTCTGAAGACCGAAGCAGCGCCCGCTTCCCGGTTTTCCGGTATCGGACGCTACAAACCGACTGCAGCTGGAGGTCACCGGCAGCACCTGCGGGTGGTACCGGCCGGACCGACATGCACACGGGCCGGGCACCCTCAGCTGCAGCCGCCCCTGACACCGCGGGCTGTCTGCCTTGGACCCGGTTCGGACTTCTCTGCCGGTCAGAAACGACAGTTACCTTAAGTTTGGAGCGTCTTCCAGGGCCGGGGCTCGAACTGCATTCTGGCGCGCGTGCTTGTTGGAGGTCGTGCCGGGCCTCCGCACATTCAAGGTGATGTTAAGCCCGCCCGGAAGTCCTCGTTTGGTCCGCTACACCAAAGCCAGCCGGCTGTTCGAGCTCCGTCTGTGGCGGGAGCGCAGAGGTTAGCAGTCAGCTCCACACCGAATCGGTTCTGTCACCGAGGGTCCAAACACGGAATTCTCCCGAAAAAAGAACCGGATCCGGTTGCGCGTCAGATGACCCGGAAGTACAAGAGTCCAGCAGATTTGTTTTTTTCTTCTTTTTTTTCTGTGAAATGTAATCCAAATGTAACCCTATTATTATTTTAAAACAAAACAGTTGAATAAATGTTTCCGGCTAACGGCCACCGTTTCGGTCGCGAAAGCCTGACGTGATGACGTCACGCATCGGTGAAAATCAGCATTACATCACACTTCCTCATTCAGTCTTTCTCTGATGTCTCAGGTCTACGTCTCAATCTAAACAAATGTGAACTTCTTCCTGTTAAAGATTGTGCTTTAGAATCCATCTGCAACATTCCTGTAAAAGAAAATGTAACATATTTAGGCATTATTATTTCCAAAAATAATTTAGAAAGATGCTCATTAAATTTCACTCCCCTCATTGATAAAGCCAAGAAACGTTTTAACCCAGTGGTTCCCAAACTTTTTCTGCAGGGCCCCCCTTTCTGAAAATTTGAATATTTTCGAGCCCCCCCACACTGACACAAACATACAAATCCGTTGTTTCTAAACTCCACTGCGCCTTATAACATGTGGTTAATGAGAAATCTTTCTCTGAGCGGTAGAATTCTGTTATCTAAAGCTGAAGGAATCTCTAGATCTGTCTATGTGTCTCTGTCTTTAGAAATGCCAAAACAAATCTGTAACCTATTAAACAAAACATTATTTCATTTTATTTGGAGGAGAAAATGTCATTACTTAAGGAAAAATGTTTTGTGTAACACCAGAAAACATGGGGGCATGGATGTATTAACCTTTGAAACTTTAAACAACTCTTTTAAAATAAAGTGGTTAAGTAATTTATTGAAAGGGGAAGACAATATCTGGAATGCATTTCCCAAACATATATTTGACACAATGGGAGGCATTAAATTCTTGCTAAAATGTAATTGTAAAATTGAAAAATTACCCACAAAACTTTCAAACTTTTACAAACAAGCCCTGCTGGCCTGGAAACTCCTTTATAAACATAATTTTTCTCCAAAAACTTGTTTTATTTGGAATAACAGTAATGTACAATACAAGAATAAATCACTTTTTTTCCTAGATGGTATGATAATGATATTGTTTTAATCAGACAACTTTTCAATTCTCATGGACATCTGCTGACGTCTGAAGAATGTATTTTAAAATTTGGTATTCCTGTTCCACCCAGAGAATATGCAATAGTGTTAGACGCCGTTCCAACCAGTCTACTTCAACTGTTTAAAGGGATTTATAACACAAGTCAATTAAGAACCCAGACAATTTTTTTGGAAAATGTGGACATTTGTGTTAATTCAGTTTCCAATAAACAAATAAGAAATCTTTTACCACAACCTTACCTGCTGGGAGGTTTTATTGGGAATCCAAATTTGTGGACATAAAATGGACTTATGCTTGGACTATTAGCAATAAATACTGTCTAAATAACAAAATGAAATAGGTGCCCTTCAAAATATTGCATTGTATATATCCTACCAAAAAAACTTTGAGTAGATTTGTTGTGGACATGGACCTGTTTTGTTCATTCTGTGGAACTCAGGAGGAAACTATTGATCATCTGTTTGTGGACTGCAGACATACAAATAAGTTTTGGATTGAAGTGGGAAACTATATTGGAAATATAACTAAACAAACTGTTACATTTTTAGATAAAGACATTATTCTGGGTTGCCTTAATGTCAAAGTAGACAAAGATTGTATCTTCATTACACAATTGTTTTTATTATTGGCAAAATTCCATATCCATAAAGCCAAACGGTCAAACTCCAAACCTAAATTCCAGCAGTTTTTGAGTGAAATCAATCAGTAATGTACCATTATCAAACATCTGCAAAACCAAAAAGCAATTCCAACTTATTTAATTTTTGAAAGATTTAAAATTTAAACCCCAAAGATTTTTGAAGTAATAATTCTTTTTGTCTTATGTTGTATATGTATGTGTATATATTTATATACTTTGTTTTATTTCTTATATTTTTCTGCAATATGTACACATTTCAATTCCCCCTGAGACATTCACATTGTTGTTGTATTATGTTGTTTGTCAATAAAGTATGGGAAAAAAAACTCCACCGCGCCCCCCCTGCAATACCTCCGCGCCCCCCAGTTTGGGAACCTCTGTTTTAACCAATGGCTTCAGAGAGACCTGAGTCTGAGAGGAAGGATTTTACTCTCCAAAGCAGAAGGGATTTCTAGACTAACTTACTCCGCTCTCTCTCTGCACCTGGACAATCAGACTCTTAAATCTATTGATCAAATGCTGCTAAACTTCATCTGGAAAAACCGTATTCATTATTTAAAAAAATCTGTATTAATGAACTCCTATGAAAAAGGAGGCCTAAATTTTCTTGATTTTACTACTTTAAATAATACTTTTAAAATAAACTGGATTAAGTCATATTTAAAAAATCCACTCTCCATTTGGAATGTTTTCCCTCATCACATGTTTGCTAAAGTAGGTGGTCTCCATTATCTCCTGCTTTGTCATTATAGTATCGACAAAATCCCAGTGAAACTTTCTGCTTTTCACAGACAAACTCTTCTTTCATGGGCACTTATCTATAAACACAATTTTTCCCCTCATAAGTTTTTTATTTGGAATAACAGATATATCCTTTACGAGAACAAATCTTTATTTTACAATAATTGGTTTGACAATAATATCCTACTGGTGGGTCAGCTCTTTAACCACAATGGTCAATTACTTAGATATGAAGAATTTAACCTTAAATACAACCTTGCTGTTCCTCCTAAAGAGTATGCCATTGTTTTTGATGCTGTCACTAATGAAATCTGTGAACTCTTTAAAAATACTGTACTTGATGCAAATATTTCCTTCATATCTCTAAGTGACACCACTATTGGAAAATCCTGTTTCAACTGTGCCAGAAAAAATAACAAGATCATACATGCCCTGTTTCAGCAAAATGTTATTTCTGTTCCCTCTGCTGTTTTTTATTGGAGAAAATTTATTCCTGACTTGCCCTGGAAAAATGTTTGGACCCTGCATCAAAAATGATTAATTAATAACAAGATGAGAGACGTCTCCTACAAACTCCTACATAGAATCTATCCCACTAATCAATATATGCTCAGATATAAGAAGACTATTGACCCCAACTGTACCTTTTGTAAAGAACACCCAGAAACAATCAGTCACCTATTTTGGAACTGTAATACTACTAAAAAACTTTGGAAAGATTGTGCACGTTTTATAAATTATAAATTAGACTCACAATATCAGATAAAATTTGAACATATCATATTTGGCCTACACGAAAAGAATATAAGATCAAACGTAAAATTGGCAATTAATCTAATTATAATATTTGGTAAATTTCATATTCACAAATCAAAGTTTTCCTCATCACTACTTTTTTCCCCTGTAATAATTAAAGATTTCGAATCTTATTTGCACACTATTTCTAATAGCTTAAACAAAAAGGCCATACATATTTATTAAAACTGTCTGTTGTTGAACATTTTCAATGCATAGCAATCTCATTCTGTAATTTTTCTTTTGTAATAAATGTACCATCCCCTGGCATTCTCGTTGTTAGGACTATTGTTCTTGTCATATATATTTGTTTTGAACAATAAAGTTAAAAAAAAATACATCACACTTCCTCACTACACATTGACATTGATAGAAACTGCTCCTTTTGTAAATCAGACAATGAAACAATCACACATCTATTCTGGAAATGCCCCAAACAGCACCTTTTTCAATGAATTCACCTCTTTTGTTCAATGTAAAAAGTAAAAATTTAATCTGGTATAAGAAGATATATTGTTTGGTTTTTATAATGTTAAAAAAATCACTAATAAGGGAATACTACTTAATTCATCTTTTAATATTAATATCCAAATTTCATATTGATAAATGCAATTTTTCTGGGGAAAAAAAGCCCATGTTCAAACTTTTTATGGTTGAGTTAACCCAATATACCAAAACAATAAAATCTTCTTCTAACCCCAAAGCTATAAGAACTTTTGACACCTTGGATTTTTTTAAATGTGCAGTACTGCTCTTTTTATATATAAAAAAAAATTTTTTGTTGTTGTTCTTTTGTTTTTTTATGTTCCCCTGACATTTTTTGTTACTGTTTGTCCAGCAACCCCGTACTTTTCCTTGAAAGTGACAAAGCTTTCAAGACAGAGGGCCCTAATGTGGCCCTCTGTCGCCCTCTTGTGGTTCCCGACAGAAACCCAGTTTGTAGCGCATTTTTTGTTAAACTATGGGCCTCATTTGAACCCTTGTGCTATCCTAGGCACTTTAACGTTGGGAGTTGGGTCATCTAGACCCACTAGACCGTGACTAGTGTGAGTAGACCTATACCAGGCTGTCCTTAAGTCTGTTATAGTAAACCATATCCATGTAAATGATAACATATATAAAAGAAATACATTGGATCAAAAACATGCTTCATAGGTTCATTGGTCAATCTAAATTGCTCCTAAGTGTGAGTGTGTATGGGTGAGGATCCAACCTAAAAGTCAAGTCAAAGTCAGCTTTATTGTCAAATATGCTGCATACACATGACATGGCACTGATTAAATTACTTTCGTCTCGGCCCACAGTGAAAGCAGCTTATAAAAGTAATAACTTACTTAAAACAGTAAGACGACCTGTTCTCTGAGACACCGCCTTTCTCTCGTTGTGGGTGTCACCCATTTTATGATGTCATCCTAGAGCCGACCTCGACAGCGTGTCTGTGTTTCCCCCAAGAAAACAAATAACATCAAACAAACAATATGTTTATTTATTTATTTATTTTGCATTACAACACACTCTCACAAACAAGCAAGAATTTAAAAATCTAAAAACATATAAATATTGATTTTTTCTCAGACACCATAAGTTGTTGGTCTTATAAAATACTCAATATGAGTTTGAACGCTTTCTGCAGAGACTTTTTTTTTCTTCGAAAAATGGGTAGAGATACAGAACACAGTTCAGTTCAGGCTGAAGTTTCCAACATCATCACTGTCGGACAGATCCATGCCTTCAACGAATGCTAGAAATGATCTCCAAACAGCTCCAAACAAGTTAGTTTTTCCTTTAAACAAAAATGTTCTACATTCCATCGGCAGTACAGTTAACATCAGCTTAGTCCATTGTTTCAGTGTCGGTCCTGTGCAGCTTGCTAAAATGCTGAAAAGAAAAGGCCATTCGACCTTATCAAAGGCCTTCTCTGCATCCATAGAAAGCAGGACCTGATCTGCAGTGTCTTCCAGCATGGATGATATTTAACACTCTACGAACAAAGTGCAAGCCCTGACGACCTAAAACAAAACCTTTCTGATCCCTATGAACGACACGAGGGAGAGTATTCTGCAGATGCAAAGCCAAAATTTTGCAGACTATTTTTAGGTCATAGTTTAGTAAACTTATAGGTCTCTTGTTTTCACATTTATCGCTTGGCTTTCCTGGCCTAGGCAGTAGAATGATTAGGGCACCCGTCATCGAATTAGGAAGGGCTCAACCATGAAATGATTCTTGAAGCATGTCTAACATTAATTTTTTATAAAAGTCTATTGGAAACCCGTCAGGTCCCGCCCTCTTTCCAGAACTTGTATTTTCTATGGCGTTTTTAATTTCCTCTGCAGTTAAATTATCCTCTAACTTCAGTTTGAAATCCTCTGGGTATAGACAGTCTGTCAAGAAATGAGCTTCATTATTTACATGGTCAAAAGAGTCATAAAGATTGCAGTTTTTAAATTGAGTATTTATTTCCTTTAGTTCCACTAAAGTCATGCCATTTTTGTTAATTATTGAAGTTGTGTTTTTTGGGCTTCCAATTGTTTAATTTGCCAGGCTAAGGTCTTTCCAGGTTTGTCTCTGTGTTCATAGAAAGTTTGATTTAACCTCAACACAACCTATTGATTCCTTATCATACTCAGCTCTCAAAATTTCTAATTCTTTTTCAGTTTGCTGATCTTTACTTTCATACACTTTCTTATTAGTTGTTCTTATTCTATCTTTTAATTGTATTCTTTTTTTTGCGCAATTCTCTTGATTTTGATGAAGTATAGGAAATTATATGCCCTCTTTAAATGCCTCCCATCTTACTCTGGCTGAAGTTTGAGTAGTATTTATAATAAAATATTCATCTATTTTATTCCCTCCAAATTCAACAAAATTTTCATTCTTTTGTCATTTTAGATGCAGACGCCACCTGGGTGGATCCATTTTAAGGTTAATATTCGAGTACAAAATGCTACATGGGTCCGAGATTGTTATACTATTAAAAAAACATTGTTTTAACTTGAATATTAACTCTGCTAAAATTAAAAAGCAATCTACAGTATGTGAGAGTATGAGCCATAGGTATTAGAATAACAAGAATACTCAATATATTTGGGTCTTGTGTGGCGCTAGATATCTACCATATTTAATTCCTTCATGAAATTCTGTGCAGCGTTCCTATTCTGTGGTGAGTCTGGTCAGATCCAGGTGATCTATCCAAAGAGGGATCCAAGTCACAATTCCACTCTCCTCCTATGATACTATTTCTTGGGAGTAAAGAAATTGTTAAAAAAAGGTTTGTAAAAAATTTGTCATCATCTATGTTAAATGTTAAATAAAGTAAATGTATTCATTTTCAATGTTAATAGTAACAAAAAGTAAGTAGGTACAACTCTTAAATGTGTTTAAAATATTGTTAAAAATTGTTTAACATAAAATGACAGCCTGTGTAGTAATATTTTTCACTGTACTTGCATACAACTTAACATAAACCTCAGACCTTAATGCACACTCTAGTATTTAAGACCAAACTGTATTTATTATTACTGTAACCTGCTGTTTCCTTTACACTTTTGTTAAGAGTGGGTCATAAAATTAAACATAACATAAATATGGACATATCCAGTCCAAGCTGGCGCAGATGCTGGCGTGCGGTGTCGAACTGTTTACTAATGTCACTCGCTGGTTCTTTCCTTTTTGGATCTTGCTGCTTTGGACACAAAATCCTTTTGACTGACGTTATGAAACCTCATGATCAGTGTTCTTGTTGCCGCGTCTGAGTCGTGGAGGGGGAGTTGCCACGGTCTTTCGGAATCGCCTCCTATGCCGCTCGGTGAGCGCTGATCAGTTTTCTTCATTCGAGCTCCAGGTGATCGAGAGGTATCGAGAACATGACAGACTACATCATCATAGATTCATGACAAAACTG
>CM074492.1:31058226-31087324 GCA_037389245.1 Oryzias sinensis | reverse complement strand
TCCTTCACCGTGTTATACATTTTAACTCCTCTTGTAGTTGTCTGTTAGGGCAGATGTGTCAGGAATTCTTCTCTTGTGGAAACCAAAGGCTATGCTGTACTGTTGCCTTCCACAGACTCATCACACTGGACGTTAACCCACCTGCACTTTGCAAGATCCCGGTCCAGCTAATTGGCCAAGTTATCAGACATAGCTGACACACATCTAGACATTGTAGTGGAAATTGAATGAGTTCTTCTGTTCTCATCCTTAGGGACAGTGATAGCAATTATCATCATTGCTCGTTTCTTAATCTGATAAAAACCTTCTTCTCCTTGATGAGAAAATAAACAGGTCTAAACGAGGCTTAGTTTTAAGAATTTTATTCATGCTATATGCAAAAGTCTTTGTCCCTTAAGGCAACAGATTACAGCCCCCCACCCCCCACCCCCCCGCCCCACAGGCTGCTTTCATATTAACATTAGCTTTGAGCTCCAGAATGGACAAGAAAAAATGACGAAAATGGCTCGAGCAGGGCGCTGCTCAGGGGGCGGTCGGCCGTGCCAGGCGGTCGCACGTGCTCGGGCCCGCTAAATGCTACTTGTAGCTTTAATTAGTTTTGTTCTTTAAGTCAACACAAGTAAGCCTACTCCATCATATCACGCAAAAGCAGATTTTGCGCACATACGCTCGTGTCATGATGCGTTAGTCTTCAAATCACTGAACAATAATTACGACTTTTAAAGTGTGTAAGAAAAAAGAATAAACAAAAACAAAGCATAAAAGCAAAAAACCTTAACGCAGGCTACGACAGGAAGGCCATTTAAAAAAGCGGCGTTTTCTCTCAGCTCCCGCGGATCGTTCTGCTGTAAAAAAAACTCCATTCGTTCACTATTCTGCAGGACGCATGCGTCACGCGCATTTATGTCACAATGTTGCTTGTTTGTTTGTTTGTTTGTTTGTTTATTAATTATTTATTTATTTGTAGCGCTTCAATCAATCTAGCCTATTAGAGATAAGGAAACTCGTTATGCATCTTTCAACACCAGCTATTTAAAAAAATGTAAAAAATCTCTTTAAAAAAACGTTTTTGAATTCATTTTTCTAGACTACACAAATACTATTCCTGTGGATCGTTACACAAATAAGCAGGAGCGCGTGGCAGCAGACGCAGGACCAATACAATCCAAGTACGAAAACAGAAAGAAAGAGCGGACCATCCACTGTTTTCACAGCCTTTACAGGCTCTCTGGCTGTAGAGGTGATCTTCCTCCCGCATGTCAGCTGATCTTCATTTAAAGCCCACAAGCCTCCAGCAGGATTAACCTGCGTGTTCCTGCTGTTAAAAAAATATGTAGCATCTTCATTCCAATTTCTTTAGCTTAGATGTGAAGATCAAACAAATAAACAAATAGAAACTTTATTTAAAAAAATTATTGACACTGATGCATGATGAGGTTCATTTCAGCTCCCATTCCCTTTTGGGCCTCAGAATAATTGTTTTCCGCATCAGCTTAAAGGTAAAAGCAGGATAACAAAGCTGTCATTCAGAATCACTGGGACATCTGCTAATCTGTCTGTCTGGGGTTTTCCACAATAAGGCATATAGAGTTGTCAGTGTTGAGCTTGTCCTGGATGGAGCTCTATATCGTTTGCCAGCAGTGCTAAAACCCAGCAGTGACAGAGAAAAACAGGCTCCTCTTTTGTACCAGTGCATGCTGGGCTGCATTCAAGGCCCCACATACCAGTCTGGCTGGATTCACAGAGCCGACATGCCCATTGTTGCAGCCCAGTGGCCGCTAAAGCCGTATTTGTGGATGTGATCAAAAGGAGCATTGGTTCGGGGTGAGGCCTCTGCCCTCCCACCAGCAGGGACCCAGCAGAAGATGGTCTGCATGTCGGGGCTGCATGCGCAGGATGCTGCTTCCCCGTTTTGCTCAGACAAAATGTACAGATGTCTAAAAAGAAACACCATTTCTAACCGGTATATTTAAAATTCTCTCAGTGTTAAGTTCTCTCTTCAGAGCTTGGCTCTGCACAGGTAAAGGTTCACCCATTTGTTGTGGTCACCATCAGCCCTGCTGTTTACAGTTTCTCTGATTTTGGCACAAAAAATGTTTTTATTTAGCTAGTAAAGAGGACAAAGCAATGTCAAAAGGAGTGAATCATTTTATGGCTGCACAGTCATTATCGTTGGTTGAATAACCTGGTTGCAAACAATTCTATAGAGTTCTTCAGTGTCAGAATATTTTATTATGACCCCAACTCTGACACATATTTTTGGGACAGATGTTGAACAAAGACAAACTTTAATCCATTAAACATGTTAATAAAATCTATTGTTACCCAGTGAAACAAAACAGGAGAATTATTATTAAACTAAGAGAATTTTTTTTTTACAATTTGCTACAGTTATCACCTCCATCTAAACGTTTCCTCTTCATCCTCCTCACTCACATCCCATTTCTACATCCACGAACCCCCTCTTTCCTGGTTGCTCCAACCTCAGCATCCTTTGACCAACATCATCAGTGTTCCTCCTCTCAACGTGTGCTAACATTTCCATCTTATTCCCTGCATTGATCTCCAGAACATCTACATGATCTGTTCCTCTGATGGATTCATTCCTGATCCATCCTGGTCCCAAAGAGAACCTCAGCATCTTCATCTCTGCCTCTCGTCTCTTTCTCAAAAGAAATCAGTTGTTAAACTGAATTGTGCACCTGAAGATAAACACAGACAGTCTGTCTGGTGTGTCACTTCATCTCACTCTTCTTGGAGAAACATTATACCGTATTTTCCGGACTATAAGTCGCTCCGGAGTATAAGTAGCACCAGCCCAAAAATGCATTAAAAAGTAGAAATAAACACAGATAAGTTGCACTGGACTATAAGTCGCATTTTGACGGGAAATTTATTTGACAAAATCTGAGACCAAGAACTAATAACTTGCACAACCTCATATGACACAATCATAGCAGACTGTTTATCTCATAATTTCACAGTAATTCTTTCTCATACTTCTTTATTTATTCTTTTCATGAAGCATCATTGGCCAACTAATACTCTGTTTTCATCCTGTATTTGTAGACAGTTGTCATTTTGATTGCATTTCTGAATCTATGAAATCATTGGAAAATAGAATATTATGTTGTTAGCCTTCAAGATCTTACTGTAAAAAAAGTTTGCTGATTCTCTGAGTCACTTAACAAACTCTCAACACTTACCATACCTCATACATCAAATTGACCCAGGAACATCATCTCTGTTCCTCACAAATTAACATAACAGGAGGGTTAACAATGTATTTATTTCAATTTAGTTCTTATATAAGTCGCCGCGGAGTATAAGTCGCACCCCTTGCCAAACTATGAAAAAAAGGGCGACTTATAGTCCAGAAAATACGGTAATTGTGTTTAATATGTTGATATTGGTCATTTCACATCTAAAAGCCTTGATATTGCTTGTGGTGTAACCCAGGGGTCAGTGTTGGATTTTTAGAACACGCGAATCAACTTTTTTTTTTTTACAAACAAATCCACTGAAATCCCATGATTTAGTTAAATATCAAACAGCAGAAGTTTTTTCAAAGTATTCAATAAAGTCTTACCAATTAATATTCAAAACCTGTCCAACAATCTAAGAGGCAGCAGAACTTTTAAATGACCATTGCTGCCATTAATTGGTTAAATGGTGGAACAGTCCAGAAAATGGACACATGCAATGTCAAAGCATTCATATCTTCAAAGCACTTTACAAAAGCTGTTTGGTTCCAGTAGAGAGTGAATGGAGCTTAATGTATGTGATCCATGTGTGGAAGTGCCAGATTCGTCACAATGTTTAGAATAGTGGTAATAATAAAAATGTTAATTTATTTATCATTATCATTGTCTTTAATGTTGACATTGATATGAGGACATGTGAGCTTGTGATGTAAAAACAGCAGGCAAGTAAAAGGGGGGTTCTTGAAGAAGCTCAGCTTCTCCCCGCTCCCCGACCAATGTGCCCAAATTATGTTAGAAATATTATCTGTCTTTTCTTTTTTTAAGTTATGTTGTCAAGATGTTTTTCTTTATTAATTTTCAATTGTGTTTCTTTGTTGAGTTGTTATTGGCAAGTTGGAAAAATCGATTGAAATAGAAATAAAAGGCTCAGATACCCCCCTGAAGGTTTTTGCCCTTGGTGTTGTGTTTCTGAAAACAGAAACACAAGACCAAGGGGGTATTCCCAAAAGCAGGTTATGCGAGTTACTACGGTTAGGAAGTTGATAACCTCAGCTTTTGGTTCCAGAAATGGAGGTATGTTTCAGGGTAGGTCAAGTTGCCATAGCAACTCGTGTTCTGAACATAACCTGGTCTGGAGCAGGTTTAGTTGAAGGTTAGTTTGTTTTCAGAGAGGTGAAACAGGATGGCGTTTCCATTTGAAGATGAATTAGTTGATGAAGAAGCTCAGATAATATGAGAGGGTGATAAGATCACATATGGATGTTGGAAAGATAGACTTTTTTACTTTGATCTAACTTAATTATTTGCTTCAGTTAAGATAAATCATTTTTTGAGTTCAGTCAACTTAATAATAACACATAGTTATCAGACAGTTATTTTGCTTTGATTCAAATTCATTCAATTAACCCTTGTGCTATCCTAGGCACTTTAACGTTGGGAGTTGGGTCATTTAGACCAGTCTTTTTCAACCTTTTTTGAGCCACGGCACACTTTAACCTTGACAAAAATCCCGCGGCACACCAGCATCCAAAAAAAAAAAAAAGCAGAAACTCATAGTCTGTATTGATCTACTGCCCCCCCGCAATCTCACGTGGATTTTTGTGATAATTGTGTCAGAAAAAGCAGGAAGTTGCAGCTGTTTTTTTCTAAAAGATGAAATAAAAGTTAAGTTAGAAAATTTAAAAAACTGTGTGTTCCTTGCTGTTTCAAGATGTTTAACAAGGACGGCTCATTGGACGCTGAGACGCTGTCACTTTAACCCCATGCATCATGGGAGATGCAGTGTGAAAACTGCTCAAAAAGGGCAGACAGACTGGCATCTCTGAGCTTCATGGTTTTGTTCACTTTTTCCACGGTCTGATCCCGGATTCTGTGGAAAGCTACACCGCTGAATACGAGCTTTGGCTGTTATTTTTGTTGGAACTGAGAGACTTTATGAGCTAAATTGGAACAAGGAAGTTAAGACTTTAACCACTTCTGATTGGTCAGACTGATGACATGTGATTAAGCCTTCAAGAATGATTGGCGGAGACAGTTAAAGGGGCGGGACTTTTCCTATAACAGTTATAGCTGCAGCTAAATCGCGGTACCGTCATTCTTATCAAAATGTCTTTAACAGAATCAAATAAACACAAAGAAAAAATAATTTTATGATCTTTTATATTTCTAACTGCTCAGTGTTTTATCAGGGCCTGTTTGGATGAACACAGAGCTGGGGGGTATTCCAGAAAGCATGTTTAAACTAGCCTGACTTTAAGCCTGAACTCTGGCTGAAATCCGCCTGAACTTGCTTACTCTGGGTATGTCAGTTCCAAAAGACCGGATATGAGTTGGCGTAATTACGCTCGACTTGGTAACCCTGGGTAAACGCACGGTACATAAAGACATTCTCAATAGAGCGCCGATTTCTGGAGTCACCATGGAAACGCGTGGAGAGAAAAAAAAGAAAGCGCGACACTTGAGACGGAAGTGAGACGGAGTCTGAGATTTTAATGACGGCGGATAAAGATTATAAGTCCATCAAAAAAGTAACATGGCTGAAAAATTATTTAAATAATTTAGTTAAATATATTCAAACTCAATAATTATTTATACAACTCAAATTTACGTATTTATCTAACTAAATGTCACATTACTCCATTAATCTTTTTTCCATCTTAATTACCTATTTTTCTTGAACTTTCATATATCTAAGTTTGAACCGGCAGATATGCTCATTTTAATAAAAATAAAAATAACGGAAAAAAATGCACGGAGTGCAAAAATTCTTTAAAGAATTTTCCGTAACTGTCATAATATGGTTTGATGGTAGGGGTGCTATATAAACTCATCATCCTCTCCTTTACTCTCACTCATGGTGCAGAGACGTAAGCATAGAAGGACAAAATAGCTCGGCAAAACACGGTGAAACACAGTAAAACAGCTATACAACTAAACACATTTCGTAAAAAACCCACACTTAAACCCAAATCCGTCCAGACAGGCAAAGGGAAAGATATCCCAGAATCCCTCGCGGTGCCGATCTAACAGCAGCATCAAAGTTACACCTACTTAATTGAATTAATTTGAACAAAAGGAAAATAATTGTCTGAAAACTACGTGTTATTTTTAAGGTGACATAACAAAAAAATGATTTATCTTAACTGAAGCAAATAATTAAGTTAGATCAAAGTAAAAAGGTTTATCTTTCCAGCATCCATATGTGTTCTTATCACCCTCTCATGTTGGAAAGTATTTTCTGAGCTTTTTCATCCACTAAATCATCTTCAAATGGACACGCCATACTGCTTCACCTCTCTGTAAACAAACTAACCTTCAACTAAACCTGCTCCAGACCAGGTTATGTTCAGAGCATGAGTTGCCATGGTAACTTGACCTATCCTGAAACATACCTCCATTTGTGGAACCGAAAGCTGAGGTTATCAACTTCCTTAGCCTCAAACTTATCGTGGGAGCTAGCATAACCTGCTTTCTGGAATACCCCCCAGATATCCTGGAGATGGGAAATGTTTATAGATCAGTTAATGAGGGCAATTTCCCACAGCACACTTGACCATCTCTCACGGCACACTGGTTGAAAAACACTGATCTAGACCCACTAGACAGTGCTCTGAACCTTTTTTCTTCAGTTATTTGTGATCTTCACTGGTGTCCATGGATTATGTGAAATCTTTCCACCTTTATCCACCTTTGTCGTGGTAGGGAGAACATGTCAATGGAAGGGGGGGGGGGGTCATCTAAGATCGCACAAGGGTTAAGTAGGTGTAACTTTGGTGCTGCTGTTAGATTGGCAGTGCAAGGAATTGTGGGATACCATTCCCTTTGCCTGTCTGGGCGGATTTGTTTAATTCTTTCTGCACCTTGAGTGAGAGAGAAGGTGAGGGTGATGAGTTTATTTGGCATCACTGGTACTATGTATAACACAAGAACTGAAGTTAAAGTCAGAGTTCAAGAATCTCTGTTTTTATGAAGTTAGGAGCCATGCTAGGTAGGCAAAGCAACAATCCCTGTTTATGAATGACTTGTGACGTAAATAATTACTTCGTTCGCATAAACTAATTAATGCGTGGGAACAGAATATTATTTTGTGGGAACAAGATACTATTTCGTTCGCACAACTTAATTATTTCGAGGGAACTAAATTGTATTTTCTGGGAACGGAATATTATTTAGTGCAAACAAGATATTAATTTGTGGGAACGAGATATATTTTATTTTTTCAATGTCAGGACACGGGCTCTGTAGTTACTCATTGGATCAATTTATTTGTGTTTTATAAGTTCTGTGTATATTTACGCACCCCTCTCACCCTTCCACAGGTGGTTTCTCCTCCAAGCTCGGGTCCTCTACCAGAGGCCTGGGAGCTTGAGGGTCCTGCAGTATCTTAGCTGTTCCTAGCACTGCGCTTTTCTGGACTGAGAGGTCTGAGGTCTTTCCAGGTATCTGTTGTAACCACTCCTCCAGCTTGGGGGTTACTGCCCCGAGTGCTCCAATTACCACAGGCACCAGTGTCACCTTCACTTTCCAGGCTTTCTCCAGTTCTTCTCTGAGTCCCTGGTATTTCTCCAGTTTCTCATGTTCCTTCTTCCTGATGTTCCAATCGCTTGGCACTGCCACATCCACCACAACGGCTTTCCTCTGTTCTTTATCCACCACTACAATGTCTGGTTGGTTCGCCATTACCATCCTATCAGTCTGGATCTGGAAGTCCCACAGGATCTTTTCCCTTTCATTCTCTACCACCTTCAGGGGTGTTTCCCATTTTGACCGTGGGGTTTCCAGTTCATATTCTGCACACATGTTCATATGTTGTTGTTTTTTTTTGAGAACCATGATGGCGCCGCTGGGCCAGGTGTGCTGCCGGTCTACTGCTCTGTTTGAATGTGAGTGTGAAAGGAAAGACTCTAAAAGAGTCTCTAAAACCCACAAGCTTGTCTACAAGAGAACTGAACTCTTGAGTCTGAAAATTAAGGCTGGGCTACGGCATAACATTCCAGAAGAGCTAAGAATAAGATACATAGGGACCCGTGCTGGGGCGAAGAGGAGAAATAGGGCCATTGCCAAGAAAAAATGCAGCCGGAGATATAAAGCACCAGTCCTGTCAGTGATCATGGGAAATGTAATTGCCTTGGCAAATAAGGCAGATGAACTCCTGGGGTTGGTCGGTAGTCAAAGGATCTATCGAGAGTGCTGTCTGTTCATGCTAACAGAGACTTGGCTAACAGCCAACACACCCGACAACAACGTGGAGCTACCCGGCTTCTCTCTGGCACGCGCTGACAGAGACACCGCGGCGTGCGGTAAAAGTAATGTACATCAACAACAAGTGGTGTAACCCTGGACACTTCACTGTTAAATAGATCGTCTGCTGCAGAGACTTTTAGCCATTAGCATTCAGCCATATTACTTACAACGGGAGTTTAGGCATGTTCTGGCTGTCTGTGTTTACATCCCTCCCAGAGCGCACGCAGAGACAACGATGGAGGTGGTTGTTAATACGGTCATGGAACTACAACCACGGCACCCACAGGCACTTGTAATCATCTCAGGGGACTTTTATCACGTCTCCCTGGATTCCCCGTTGTCATCTATGCAGCAGTACGTGAACTGCCCATCTCGCAATGACAGGACGATTGATTTGTTTTATTGCAACATTAAAGATGCCTATCAGGCCACACCCCTCCCCGCTCTCGGCAAATCAGATCACGTTTTGATCTCCTTACAGCCTACATACACACCTTTGGTGAGGAGACAGCCTGCAATAAAATGGAGCGTGAGGAAGTGGACACCTGAGGCTGAGGAGGAGCTCAGGGACTGTTTTGGAAGCACTGACTGGAGCATTCTGCTGGATCATTATGGAGAGGAAATCAAGGGAGCATCTCCATGCATAACAGACTATATGAACTTCTGTATGGAGACTGTTGTGCCCACAAAAACAGTTAATTGCTTCGCAAATAACAAACCCTGGATAAGGAGGAAAGTGAAAGTGATTCTAAATAAAATGAAGAGAGCTTTCAACAAAAAGGATCAGAGGGAAATGAAAAAGGTGCAGACAGAACTGGGGAGCTGCTTGAAGGAGGCAAAGAATACCTACAAGGACAGGGTGGTGAGGAAACTGGATAAAAACAACATCAGGGAAGTCTGGGAAGGCATGAAAACCATCACATGGTGCAAGACGGTGAAAAAGGTAGTTGGGGAAAGTGCAGAAAAAGCCAATGAGCTGAATACCTTTTTTTAACCCTTGTGCTATGTTAGATGACCCCCCCCCTTACATTGACATGTTCTCCCTACCATGACAAAGGTGGATAAAGGTGGAAAGATTTCATGTAATCCATGGACACCAGTTTTATTTTATTTTATTTTACCAGGAAGTTCCATTGAGATTGCATCTCTTTTTCAAGGAAGACCTGGGCCTGACCACCAGTGAAGATCACAAATCATTGAAGAAAAATGGTTCAGCGCACTGTGTAGTGGGTGTAGATTGTCATGGCTACAGAACACTTTTCGACCCAGACGCTGGAACCCGGAAGAAAACAAGAGGAGAACGGACGTGACAGGTAAGAGGTTTTAATCAGTAGGTGAGTGGAAGATCTTGAGGGGGATCTTGGGTTCCCAGAGAGCGAAGAGTAGACTTCAGTGGCGTCACTGGTGGATTTCTCCGCAGACCATAGAGAGGAGTTGTCGTGGGAGGAGGTCCGAGGGAAAGCAGGAATCGGCAGAGGCTCGTGGTGTGACCGGCAAGAGTGGATGAAGGGAAGGTTCCAGACAGAGGCTGCTTCAGGCGACCACTTGTGACAATGGGTTCCTGGAGGTGAGCAGAGACACAAGTTAGGCGTAGGCTTGACGAAACAGAGCAACATTAGCGAGACGTGATGACCAACTATGCACCATCAGGGGCAACGGACTGGCGAAGACTGGTGATCCAGAGGCTCCTTATGAAGGCAGATGAGGTGATGAAGTAAGTGGCAGCAGCTGGGATGGAGAAGCAGCCAAGTGGAGAGGAGAGGGGGAGGAGTCTGACAGTGGCACCATATCAGTACCCCCCCCCCCTCAACGACCGCCTCCAGGCGGTCAAGGGCGGCGATCCGGGTGGGCCCGGAAGAAGTCCTCAATGAGTGATGGGTCCAAGATAAACGAACGGGGAACCCAGGAGCGCTCCTCTGGACCGTAGCCCACCCAGTCGACCAGGAACTGGAACCGCGACCCCGATGGCGAACATCCAGGATCCGGTTGACGTCGTAGGCCGGAGCGCCATCGATGACCCGGGCGGGTGGTGGGGAAGCGGATGGCGGGCACAGAGGACTGTCCCGAACAGGCTTGATTTGAGAGACATGAAATGACGGGTGAACTTTCAGGGCTTTGGGTAGACGGAGACGGACACAGGTGGGATTGATAAGTTTGTCAATGACATAAGGTCCGATGTACCGAGGAGCCAGTTTCTTGGAGGATGCCTGAATAGGAATGTTACGGGTCGAAAGCCATACCCTTTGACCAGGCTGGTAGTCGGGCCCCACCACCCTGCGACGGTTGGCGATCTGGCAGTTGCTCTCCTTGGTGCGGAGGAGAGTGGCCTTCGTCTGAGTCCAGATGCGTCGGCAACGCTGGAGGTGATGTTGGACGGAAGGCACTGCCAGATCCAATTCCTGTGACGGAAACAGAGGTGGTGAGTACCCAAGGGCGGCTTCAAAAGGAGAGATCCCGGTGGCAGATGAAGGGTGAGTATTGTGGGCATACTCGATCCAGACGAGGAATCGGGACCAGTCCTGTTGGTTCTGTGCCGCCAGACAGCGGAGAGATGCCTCCAGTTCCTGGTTGGTTCTCTCCGCTTGGCCATTAGACTGGGGATGGTAACCAAACGAGAGGCTGACCGTGGCCCCCAAGGCCGTACAGAAGGCCTTCCAGACCGGAGAGATGAACTGGGGGCCACGGTCCGAGACGATGTCCACAGGAATGCCATGATGGCGAAAAACGTCATTGACCATGATCTCCGCAAAGGCGGAGGCAGTGGGGAGCTGGGGGAGTGAAATGAAACGAACCATTTTCGAGAACCTGTCGACGATAGTGAGGATGACTGTGTTCCCATGGGATGGTGGTAATCCAGTGACGAAGTCCATGGCTATGTGTGACCAGGGTCGGTTGGGCGTGGGGAGAGGATGCAGCAACCCTGCAGGAGCCGAGGATGACGTTTTAGACCGTGCACAAGTCGTGCGGGCCGCGATGTACTCACGTACATCCTTGTCCATGGTTGACCAGTGAAACCGCTTGCGGATGAGGTTGAGGTTCCGGTGTACTCCGCCATGGCAGGCCATTCGGGAAGCGTGACCCCAGGTGATTACCTCTGAACGAAGGTCAGGTGGCACATACAAGGTACCCCTAGGGACAGGGGGGTGATTATTGTCTTTAGAGAGCGCTTGCAGTACCTTAGTCTCGATGTCCCATGTCAGGTTTCCAATGATGCAGGTGGACGGAAGGATAGTGGAGGTGGGTTGTTCAGAAGGGCTGTATTTTCGGGACAGGGCATCGGGCTTGACATTACGAGATCCGGGTCTGTAGGTGATAGTAAATTGGAAGCGATCAAAAAATAAACACCATCGAGCTTGCCTGGAATTCAGTCTCTTGGCGGAACGGAGATAAGCCAGGTTCTTGTGATCGGTCCATACTATGAATGGCTGCTCGGCCCCCTCCAACCAGTGACGCCACTCTTCTAGCGCCAGCTTGATGGCCAAAAGCTCCCGGTTTCCCACATCATAGTCCTGTATAGTAGGTGACAATTTCCGTGAAAAGAAGGCACATGGTTTCAACTTGACAGTGACGACGTCCTTTTGGGATAGAAGGGCCCCCACTCCCGAGTCCGAAGCATCCACTTCCACCATGAACTGACGAGAGGGGTCAGGCTGGATGAGGATGGGAGCTGTAACAAAGAGTCCTTTCAATTTATTAAATGCTTGTTGAGCTTCTGTGGACCAGAGGTAGGGGCGATTAGTGGACGTCAGTCGGGTGAGAGGGGAGGCGATACTACTGTAGTTCCTTATAAAGCGTCTGTAAAAGTTTGCAAATCCCAGGAATTGTTGAAGTTTCTTGCGACTGTCAGGTGGCTCCCAGTTAGCAACAGCCTCAATTTTGGAGGGGTCAGGTCGAATGCAACCCGCCTCAATGATGTATCCTAAGAACTGGACCGTGGTCACATGAAACTCGCATTTTTCAACTTTAACGAAGAGCTGATTCTCTGACAGTCTCTCTAGCACAAGACGCACGTGATGTTCATGCTGGGCCTGGTCGTTTGAATAAATGAGAATGTCGTCCAAGTAGACGAATACAAAGCGATTGAGGAAATCGCGGAGGATATCATTCACTAACCTTTGGAAGACTGCCAGGGCGTTGGTCAGGCCAAAGGGCATAACCAAATATTCATAATGCCCGAGGGGAGTGTTAAAGGCAGTCTTCCATTCGTCGCCATCTTTGATACGGACCAGATGATAGGCGTTGCAAAGGTCTAACTTAGTGAAGATACGGGCCCCCTGAACAGAATCAAACACGGAAGTAATTAATGGCAATGAGTACTTGTCTTTAATCGTGATCTGGTTAAGTTTGCGGTAATCGACGCACAGCCTGAGGGTTTTATCTTTCTTCTCCACAAAAAAGAAGCCTGCTCCCACGGGGGAGGAGGACGGCCGTATGTGACCTAGGGAGAGAGCCTCTTGGACGTACTGTTCCATAGCAGCTCGTTCGGGACCAGACAGATTGAATATTCGGCCCTTGGGCAGTGAGGCACCGGGCAAGAGATTTATAGCACAATCATAAGGTCTATGCGGGGGAAGAGCACTAGCTTTTGCCTTACTAAAAACGGTCTTTAAGTCATGATAACATGGCGGGATAGAAGTAAGGTCGACCGGACTAGTGTTCTCCACAACCTGGGGGGACACCTTGGGAACGGCTGAAAGCAAACAGTTGGCGAGACAGTAGGGGCTCCATTGAGTGATTATCCCCTGAGACCAGTTAAATTGAGGGTTATGTAATTTGAGCCAGGAAAACCCCAGCACTATGGGAGTGTGAACGGGCCGAGTAACGAGGAAACGAATGGACTCCCTATGATTACCTGAAACGACCAGTAGAAGGGGCTTGGTGCGGTGGGTGATGCGTGAGAGGTGTTGACCACCCAGACCAGAGGCTTCAATGGGGATGTCCAGTGGTTCTGTGGGGATCGACAAATGGTTAACCAGGCGAAAATCAATAAGGCTTTGCTCCGCCCCAGAGTCTATGAGGGCTTTTAAATCGTGAACGAGAAGATTACAACATAGCTTGACAGGAATAAGCAGAAACTCTTTACCCAGATCTTGGGAAAGCGGCACCCATCGAGGCCTGTCGTTCAACGAGGGGCTTGGGAGTTTAAACGAAGAGGGCATGAAGACACTAAATGGCCTTTAGTTCCACAGTAGAAGCATACTCCTTCCTCGCACCTCTTGCGGCGTTCTTCTGCGGATAACCTTGAATGTCCGATCTGCATGGGCTCCTCAGAAGGTTTCAGTGAAATGGGGATTTCTGAGTGTATGTTCTGATCGGCGGGTGTAGCACTAGGTGGCTTGAGGATGGGGCGAGGAGGAGGATAGATGCGCTCTTTTTGACGCTCCCGTAGTCTAAGATCAGATCGGAGCGCCGCAGAGACCAATTCTTCAAATGAGCGTGTCTCAGGTTGGGAGCAGATGATCTTTTATCTGTTCATTCAGAGATTGGTAAAAAACACCTTTTAAGGCTAAGTCAGGCCATCCTGCTTCAACCGCCAGGATACGGAAATCAACCACATGATCACTAACCGGTCGACTCCGCTGTTTAAGGGTGAGGAGCTGCCGGGTATCTTCTTACTGTCTGCGGGGTTGGTCAAAGATCAACCGGAATTCGCTGATAAAATGTTCGTACGAGAGGTGACCAATAGGATTGGCAGAGAGAAAGGCTTGGGCCCACCGAAGAGCTTTATTGCGTAGAGAATTAATAACGAGAGTTATCTTACTTTGATCTGTTTGGTAGTAACGGGGGGCTTGTTGACATATCAGTTGGCACTGCAGTAAAAAACCCTCCGCATCCCCAAACCTTCCACATCCCCGAAGAAAGGTTCCGGCTGGAGTCGGAAGTTTTCTGGAGCGGAAAGTGATCCGGAACCGGAAGAGATAGGATCGATGGGAGCCTGAGCTGTGGAAGCCGAGACATGGGTAATCCGTCCGGTTAGATCTAGTAAGGTTTGAGTCATACCGTCAAGACGATGGAAAAGGTCTTGTTGGGCAGCGGCCATTTGCGAAAGGGCGTCCGCCTGGCGCCCGAGCAATATGCCCTGCTGGGAAACGGCTAGTCTGAGTCCCTCCGGGTCAGCTGGGTCGGGATTATGGACAGTCTGTTCTGTCATGGCTACAGAACACTTTTCGACCCAGACGCTGGAACCCGGAAGAAAACAGAGGGTGAGGAGGGAACTGCAGAGACTGAACATCAGGAAAGCAGCAGGTCCAGACAGGATGTGTCCCAGGCAGAAAACGTGTGCAAATGAGTTTGGGTCTCCTCTTCAGCACCTTTTCAACCTAAGCCTAAATGTGGGACATGTTCCATCCCTCTGGAAGACCTTGTGTATTGTTCCTCTCCCCAAGGTCAAGCACCCTAATGAAAACAAGGCCTGAAGCACTGACCTCACGTGTGATGAAGATCTTTGAGAGGTTAGTGCTTCAGCAGCTGAAGCCACAGGTGCAGCATATCCAAGATCCACTACAGTTCGCATACAGGGAGAGAGTAGGGGTGGAGGACGTAATCCTCTACTTGCTACACCGCACCTATTCCCACCTGGATGAAGGAGGTGGTGCTGTGAGAATGCTTTTCTTTGACTTCTCCTGTGCCTTTAACACAATACATCCTCCCCTGCAGACATGGAAGGCCACCAGAATCGCTGTCTCAGGAAGGTCAAGGTCCGGTGTATTCCAGGATGGCAAGCCACCTTGGAGTTGTGGCCCAAATGTAGTAGGGAGGAACGAGCAGGTGGGGGAACAAACAGGAGACCTAAGGGACATTCTTGAGGAGAGGGAAGGTTTTCCAGAGCCCTCTGAACCTCATGCTCCACCTCCCAGATGGCTGCACCGACAACACAGGAATGTGGTAGGATGGTGTCCTGAGGAGTGTTGCAGGAAGCTGGCAGCTCAAATTGCCTAGATAGGGCATCAGGCTTCTGGTTGCGAGACCCTGGGCGGTATGTGTGAGTGAAAGTGAAGTGTCCTAGGAAAAGGGACCACTAAGCTTGACGGGGATTCAGTCTCTGGGCAGAACGGAGGTAAGACAAGTTCTTGTGATCAGTCCATACCAAGAAAGGTTGAGAAGCTCCTTCCAACCAATGGCGTCATTCCTTTAAGGCCAGCACGACTGCCAACAACTCACGATTTCCCACGTCGTAATTCCTCTCAGCAGGAGAAAGCTGGCGGGAGAAGAAAGCGCAGGGATGGATTTTCTGATCAGTGGATGATCGCTGAGAGAGCACCGCCCCAACTCCCGACTCTGAGGCATCAACCTCCACCATGAATTGAGCTGTAGGGTCAGGATGGGACAACACAGGAGTAGAACAAAACAAACCTTTTAACATAACAAAAGCTGAATCAGCACCTGGGGACCAGGAGAAGTGTTCTTTTACAGAGGTCAGCTTGGTTAGGGGAGAGGCCACAGAGCTGTAGTTCCTGATAAACCTCCTATAAAAGTTAGCTTACCCTAAAAACCTCTGCAGCTGCTTCCTACTAGTGGGTGTAGGCCATTTTGCAACTCCTTTGATCTTGGCAGGATCTGGTTTGAGTTGGCCCTTCTCGATCACAAACCCAAGAAAACTGACAGTAGAGGCATGAAAGTCACATTTTTCACCTTTTGCATAGAGTCTGTTTGCTAACAGATCTATGTCAATGGAGTACTCCGAAACTGACCCGGGACCTTGGCGTAAGGAAAGCAGGCAATTTCCAGACTCTTTGTCCTGCAGCGGATGGTCAAAAACTTTGAGCATCTCAGCCGTGAATGACACCAAGGAATTGCAGTGAGGGGAGTTATTGACGGCTAATGCTACAGCCCAGGCAGAGGCTTTGCCCGAAAGTAAACTCATTATGAACGCCACTTTGGATTTATCAGAGGAATAAGTGAGAGGCTGCTGATCGAACACGAGTCTACAGTGATGAATAAACAACTTGCATAGCCCTATTTCTCCGGAGTACCTGCTGGGAGTGGGGATGAAGGGCTCGCGGGGAGATGATGCTGGAACGAGAGGAGCAGGCGCTGGAGCTGGATTCGATACTGCGGAAGGATCCCAAAGCAGAGACTGAAGCCGAGGACAGGTTGACAATTTATTCCTCAGGAACAAAAGCTAAATCAGACAGGATGCTGAATTCTCGGAGCTAGACAGATATACAGGACAGGCGCTAGGAGCTACTGAATAGTAATCATCTGGCAAAGAGAAAGAGAAAGCTGCAGGCTTTTAAAGACATGGTGATGAGATGAGAATCAGGTGTGCAGTGTAGAGAGGCAGCAGGGAAAAGGTCAGCCACGCCATCTGCTCCACTCTGATCATAACAGCTTGTTCCTGAGCTGCTAGGATGAGTGCCTCAGTGCTGTCCTGTAGGCCAGCCCTTTCTAGCCATTGGTAGGACTTCTTGATATCAGCCACTTCAGTTTTGGTCCGGTGGTACATCCCACGCAGGGGTTTGTCCTCCCATGAAGATCTGTCCTCCAGCACTGTATCCTCTGCTCTCCATTGCCTGAGACATTCACTGAGCACACTGTCATTTGGGGCCTTGAGCTTGATGTATTCATGGATCTTGGATGTTTCATCCTGGATAGTGGCTTCTACACTCACTAGTCCTCGGCCTCCTTCCTTGCGGCTAGCATACAGTCCCAGGGTGCTGGATTTGGGATGGAACCCTCTATGTATGGTGAGAGCTTTCGTGTTTTAACATCCCTGGTCTGTATCTCTTCCTTGGTATATCCCACATTTGATGGACACTTGTGCAAGTGGCTTGCCATTGGCTTCAATTCAATTCAATTCAATTTTATTTGTATAGCCCAAATTCACAACAACAGTCGTGTCAATGGGCTTCGTATCGGTAATTGAAAAAGTGAAACATAAAATCAAAAGGATCATGAATACATAGAGTTCAATACTAAAATGAACTAACAAACTGACTAAACTAAACTGGCATACCTGCCCTTAGACCCCCCTTCACGGTAAGGAAAAATTCCTAAAAAACGGATTCCGGAAAAAACAAAGAAACCTCAGGGGTGCCCACATGAAGGAGAGATCCTCCCCCAGGACGGACAGGCGATTTACCAGAACTCTTAGAGAAGAATTAACTTATCTAACACTACAACTACACATTTAAAGTCCACCAGACGAGCTTCATCCAGACAGAGTTGGGGGGACAGTCAAGGGCTCGAGTCGAGGCAGGATCCACAGCCAAGTGTAGGAGCAGTAGTAGAGGCGAGCCAGAAACGACGTACACGGTCAGGAACAGGAGCACGGATGAGCCAACTGGAATCTGGATGCACTCTCACTCCCCAGGAAGGGAGCGGGAAAGAGGGACAGTACATGAATCGCACTGCACCAAACAGAGGCATGGAGAACTAAATGATGAATAATGATCAAGAATAGAGGAGAGAAGGAGGGTAGAAGTAGATGAGAAAAGAGGACAGAACCCCAGTGCACCATAGTTACCCCAGCTTCAACTTCTAGCAGCCTACTAAAAACAAATTGTTATTGTTATTAATTTTAATTTAACACATTAACATTAAGTTAAATAATCTCTGAATAATAACTAGTCTGATAATAAGCCTGTCCAAAGAGGAATGTTTTCAGTCTAACTTTGAATGTAGAAACTGAGTCGGCCTCTCTTCAATGAGCTGGGAGCTTATCCCATAAAACAGGGGCTTGGTGGCTAAAGGCTCTACCTACGACCGTACTTTTACTAATTGTAGGAACCACAAGCAGTCCTGCATTTTGCGAGCAAAGTGTTCTGTTTGGTTGGTAAGGGACTATGAGGTCCTTAATATAGGACTGAGCCATACCATGCAAGGCCTTATAGGTTAACAGGAGGATTTTGAACTTGATTCTAGAACAGGGGTGTCAAACATACGGCCTGCAGGCCTTATCCGGCCCGCCAGGTGGTTTAGTCCTGCCCGCTCATGAAGAGTAAAAATCATAAGCATGATTAAAAAAGAAAGTAAGTTTCTAGTCCATTCCTCTGGCGAGTTGTGATTTTTTAAAGAAATAACCGAAATGCACAATTCCGTCACTAGGAGGAGCAAAGGAAAAGCAAAACAGGTGAAAAAGCATATCTCTGCACATGCCAAAAGTGAAACCTAACAGCTGTGTGTCTGGGTAAGATGCACTTTGGTTCCCTATGAGCTTCACCACTGTTATTTTGCTATAAGGATGATCAGTAGCGACACCCTCATGACCAAAATGTTGTCAAAAAGTGAAGTGAAGAGATTTCCAGGAAAAATGGACAGTTTTTTTTTTACATGAAGCTCAATGCAAAACCCAAATGCTTTGTATGTCATCAACATCGCAGTGCTCAAAGAATATGACATTCACCACCACTAAGAGACTTACCATGAAGAAAAGTTTCTGGATTGCTTCAGTGTCAGATGTAAAATATTCAGTCTGTATTGATTTGAATAGACCAACTTTTCATTAATTGAAATTACTTTTATTTGAGATCCATTGTCCCTAAGTGATTAGGCTACTAGGTTGATTGAAGCATTTTTTCCAACTGAGTAAAAAACTAAAGAAATGCTGTTATTTTGCTTTTATGTTTCTGGTCCGGCCCACTTGAGATCAGACGGGTTAAATGTGGCCCCCGAACCAAAATGAGTTTGACACCCCTGTTCTAGATCAACTGGGACTCAGTGAAGTGAAACTAACACAGGAGTGATGTGATCTCTGTGATTTGTCAAAGGCCTTTTGGGCCTCTGGAGTCCAATGAAATGTTTGACTGGTAGATGTGAGACGGGTCAAAGGTGAGGTAATACTGCTGTAATTCTGTGTGAATCGGCAGTAAAAGTTGGCGAATTCCAGAAACGGTTGTAATTTTTTACGGTTATCTGGAGGATCCCAGTTAATGACGGCCTCGATTTTGGAGGGAACAGGTCGGATGTGACCAGCCTCGATGATGTAACCCAGGAATTGAACAGTGTCGACATGGAATTCACATTTTTCATATTTGACAAATTAGTTTTCCAGAAGTCTTTTAAGCACTTGATGAACATGGTTTTCATGTTGGGTTTAGTTTTGTGAATAAATGAGGATATCATCCAGATAAACGATGACAATACGATTGAGAAAGTCTCTAAGAACATCGTTTACCATTCTTTGAAAAACGGCAAGGGGCGTTGGTTAACCCAAAGGGCATGAACAAGTATTCATAGTGTCCCAGGGGTGTGTTGATTGCTGTTTTCCACTTGTCTCCCTCTTTGATGCGAACCAGATGATAAGGGTTGCGTAAATCCAATTTAGAGAAGACACGGGCTTCTTGTACAGAGTCGAATACAGAAGTTATGAGAAGTAGAGAGTATTTGTCTTTAATGGTGATTTGATTTACCTTGCGGTAATGGATGTATGAACGTAAAGTTTTGTCCTTTTTCTCCACAAAGAAAAAACCAGCTCCCACTGGAGAGGAGGATGGACGTATGTGTCCCAGGGATAAAGCCTTCTGAATGTAACTTTCCATGGAGGATTTCTCAGGACCGGAAAATTAAACAACCTACCCTTAGGAAGGGTGGCACCTGGTAACAGATTTAGGGAGCAGTCATAGGGGCGGTGAGGTGGTAACACACTGGCTTTAGCTTTGCATAAAAACATTCTTTAAATCATGGTAACAAGAGGGGATTTTAGAAAGGTCCACCTCACAGGATTTATCACTAATAAAGGATGAAACAGAGGGTGTGGCTGATTTGAGACGATTAGCCATACAATAAGCACTCCAATTAATAATGTGTTAAAGTTAATTAAACTGAGGATTGTGCAGCTTAAGCCATGAAAAACCCAATACAATAGGAGGATGGGTGGATTGGGTATTGAGAAATTGGATAGATTCTCTGTGGTTACCAGATGTTAACAGGTGAATGGGTTTGGTGCGATGAGTGATGCGTGAGAGATGTTGACCCCCTAAACCTGAAGCTTCGATGGGGGTAGCCAGAGGTTCTGTAGGCAGAGAGAGTTTAGAGACAAGATGATGATCAATGAGGCTTTGTTCTGCACCAGAATCAATTAAGGCCTTAAGGTTATGAATTTCAGCAGATCTTGACAGGAATAAAAAGAAAGTTATTCCCTGTATGATTTTCAGAGTTGCCCGCCCACGACATGTCTTCTAACAGGGGGGACGGGGGAGGGGGGGGGTCATTTTGAAACTCCCGAAGGCAGATATCTGACCGAAGAGCCGCAGAGACGAGATCTTCAATTGTGATGGCTTCCGGTTGATAACAGAGATGATCTTTGATATTTTCATTTAGAGACTGATAAAAAATGCCCTTTAAGGCTAGATCGGGCCATCCTGCTTCCACTGCCAAAATACGAAAATCAATTACATGGTCGCTAACCGATGGATTGCATTGCTTGAGGCTCAGCAAACGTCGGATGGCTTCTTCCTGCTTGCGTGGTTTGTTAATGAAACGATCGTATATAAATGCTTGGGCCCATCCCATAGCTTTGTTCCTGAGTGAATTTATGATTAAAGTGATTTTACTGATATTGGAGTGATAATACCTGGTTGCTTGCTGGAAGATTAATTGACATTATAATAGGAAACCTCCACAGGCTTGAACATCTCCGAGGAAAAGTTCCGGCTGGAGACGGAGGTTTTCCGGTAACATGGTGGAAGTGGCAACAGGATTGTTGCCAGAAGGTTGAAGAGGAGCTGAAAGAGGAAAGAGTGGGAATAAACATTCGACCAGTTATTTCCTTGAAATTTTGTGAGATACCTTTAAGTTGTGAAATAAAATCCTCTTGAATGGTAGCAATACGAGAAATAGCGTTGGAGATTAGTTCCAAGAAAGATCCTTGCTGCAAGACTGTGTGGCGGAGTCCTTCCAAGTCAGCTGGGTCTGGAATTTGGCCAGTTCGTTCTATCATGACTTGCTGGGCGAGACAGACCCATACGCTGGAACCCAGAAGGAAAACACAGGTGAGTTATGAGGTGAGTAATAGAGTTTATTATTATCCGGCGTGGCTTGGAGTTGTGGTGGAGCAGGAAGCTGGATGATGGCTCGTGGCGTGACTGGAGGTTCGGCAAAGGCTCGTGGTGTGTGAGGTCCTTCTGCTCAAGAAGTCGGGAAACTCAGGTGACCACTCGTGGTAAGTATATCCCGATGACAAGGCATAA
Source organism: Oryzias sinensis (assembly GCA_037389245.1). Lineage (NCBI taxonomy): Eukaryota > Metazoa > Chordata > Actinopteri > Beloniformes > Adrianichthyidae > Oryzias > Oryzias sinensis. The sequence continues at coordinate 31,065,747 of CM074492.1, read as the reverse complement.
AACAAAGTTAGGCGAGAGCATAACCACATGAACAAGAATTACTTGGTAAGCAGACTAAGCACCATCAGGGGCAACAAACTGGCGATGAATACTGGTTCGGGATCTCCTTATGTAGATCTGGAGGCATGATGAGTTGAGTGGACACAGCTGGATCGAGTCAGGAGCAGAGCAGAGAGGGGAGGGGGAGGAGAGCTGTTTGAGGCACCATGACAGAGTTGTGGTGAGGCTTGGAGCTGTGGCGAGGCTGGAGATTTAGGATCTTTGATTATTTTCAGTAGGCTCATGTGTAGAAAGGACCCAGGTCGACACTCATGGAATCTGTCCTGTAGACGAGTTAGAGAACTGGATTTAGTAAACAGGCATGGATTGAACAAACAAATAGGATGACATGAGACCAGGTAATGCACCATAGAGGGGCAACGAACTGGCGATGAATGCTGAAGCTGGATCTCCATAAGTAGAGCTGGCAGATGATGAGATGATGCCGACAGCTGGGTCCAATCTGGGAAGGCAAAGCAGAGAGGGGAGGGAGGAGCAGACTTCCAGAGGCACCATGACACTTGCTTTGGTCACTGGTACACAGTCATGTTGGAAGAGGAAGGGGCCGCTCCAAACTGTTCCCACATGGTTGGGAGCATGGAATTGTCCAAAATGTTCTGGACTCCTGAAGCATTTAGAGTTTTTCACTGGAACTAAGGGGCCAAGTCCTGGAGAGCAAACCCACACCATAATTCCTCCCTCCACCAAATTTCACACTCGGCACAATGCAGTCCAAAATGTGCAGCATGCTTTACACCACTACATCCTACGCTTTGCTTTGGTCCAGAGCCGACCTGCATAGACAACACTGAGGATGAGCAAAAAAAAAAACCAAACTGAGAAACTGTGTCGAACTGAAGGGGAAATAATGAGTGTTAAGAAGCCTCCATGTGTGTCCACTGATTCAAAAATAATAATAAAATGAAACAATGACATTCAACTATTTTGGATATTACATTGATTAAAAGTAAACAGAGATGAGAAAATATGTTTGTCAGTAATATGTTGTAAAGTTTTCACATTGAAAGTAAACTCAGCTGGTAAAGTTGTTTTTTTTATAAAATGACTTGAAACAGGAAGTGGAAGTGAATTTCCTTTGTAAAGGTCTAAGAAATAATAACAGTTTGAGCCCACATAGACAGACAGGTTTTCCTTCATTTTAAATAAAAAGTCTTATGGCCCCTAGCTTTCAACAAAAAAATTCCTGTTTCAAACACATTAAACTTAAACAAATGTTTCAATCTGTCTTCATCTGACACATCAAACAAAGATAAACCAGAGAACATATTTACTTCTCAGATCGTGACAGATGGGACAATAAAACCAAAGATGGCATTCATTCTCAGAGGGAACAAACACGATTCTCTTCAGTGGAGTCGTCCCATCTCTAAAGCTAGAGGCAGAATACCACATCTAAGCTGAGCACACACTGACCTCTGACCTCTACTCAGATTATGTTTAACATAAAGTTCTGTACAGAAACTTTCTTTTATCAAAATATAAGTTCTTAATTTTGGTTTACATAAAACGTCAGTATTCCATTTCAGTTTATATAACTCAAAACATGCATTTCTCATTTTTCTGATATTAAAGATGTATAAAGCTAAAAAATGAGATCGTACAAACTTGACTGTTGAATGGAATGTTTAGAATGTATGTACTAAATGAATGGAATGTAGTTACTGTGTTTATTTGAACTATATATGGTGACATTTGAGTACAGGTGATGGTGTGAGAAATGTAAATATGATGCAATGTTTAAAGGGGAGCAGACAGTTTTCAGAATTGTATTCCGTAATTCTGCTCCTTTCCAATCCTGAAAATTTTCAATAATGTATGACAAACATGTAAACATATTGGACATTCAATCATTTTCATGAAAGGAACAAATAAATAAATTATATGAAATGATCAGCCTATAACAATACAACTGAACTGACTTCAAAATGCTGAAAAACCCAGTGTTGGTCACACAATATAATCTGGTTGCCAGGCAGATCACCCACCTCCAGCCATTATGCAACAAGTTCTATTCTTTAGATTAAGACAAAATCTTTGAGAAAACCGAACTGCAATCATGTTAAACATATGGAGTTTTAAATTATGAATATGAGTGAAAGAATCTCAAGACATTTTCCCTCTCTTTGTTAAGAACATAATCTCCTCTCACACCAGCATTCATTTCTGTGTTGAGTTTGAAAATTCTGTCTGTTTTTTGAATGCAGCTGTATTGATCAGCCCCCCTCTCTGATCAGACAGAGCAGAGCCTGCAGAGAGGAGCTGGGCCTCCTGCCTGAGAAGTCTGCACGACGGCTAACTGCCCTGAACCCCTGTGCTGGGGAGTTTTTACAAGACCTGTTCATTTGGATCGTATCAGGAACACATTGTTGTCTGTCTACGTTGTAAAGTCATGAACCTGGAATGTAAGAAAGAAAGATGTTTGCCTTAATTCTCCATTGCAGAATGTGAAGCAGGTCAAAACTGAAAAGAAGCCTCTGCTGACCTCTAGTGGTGGGTTGAAGCAGATCCGAACTCTATTCATCATATTTGTCATGCAGATTGTGTTTGTGTGTGAAAGTGTGTGTGTGTGTGTGTGTGTGTGTGTGCCTGAATGAACATATGCATGTGTGATCATGTGTGTGTGTGTATGCGTGTATGAACATATGCATGTGTGAACATGTGTGTTTGTGTCAGAATTTGTTGTTGTTGTTGTTGTTGTGTGTGTGTGTGTGTGTGTGTGTGTGTGTGTGTGTGTGTGTGTGTGTGTGTGTGTGTGTGTGTGTGTGTGTGTGTGTGTGTAAGAATTTGTTGTTGTGTGTGTGTGTGTCAACATGTGTGTATGTGCAACCGTATATGTGTGTGCATGTAAGAATTTGTTGTGGTGTGTGTGTGTGTGTGTGTGTATGTCAACATGTTTGTGTGTGTGAGCGTGTGTGTGAACATGTGCGTGTATGATTGTATGTGGGGGAGTGTGTGTGTGTGTGTGTGTGTGAACGTGTGTGTGTGTGTGTGCGGCTCTGACCTTGCCTGCAGAGGTTTTGTGTTGAGTCGAGTTCTGTCTTTTTTTCCCTGCTCTGCTCCTGGATACATATCTTTCACAAGTTTCAGGGACACTCACTTCAGCTTCTGAGTCAGAAAACCAGTGTTTCCATGGCAACTTTTAAGGCCAGTTGCTGAGGTAAAATGACACAAACAAAGATCCGGAGTTTCCTTCGTAGTGAATTCATTGATTGGAGGTGACACAGATCTCTGACACACAGGTGAGTTGGATGTGATCCAATGGATTCTGAGCGGTAGTGTCCACCCTCAGGGTGGTATCATCGTTTAAGTGCACAGAGGGGTCAAACCAGCAACTAAAACTAGGACACATTTGAAAGTTAGTATTGGGGGTTGGTTGGGTTTGGGTGTTAAACTACTAAATGGTTCCAACACGGCTGTGAGCGCAGTTCACCGCTCCACCAGTGGCTGGAGTGTGTAACAACATATGCAGAGGAATGGACGGCAGGTTCCGTCAAGGAGTTGCAGCTGCAGTGGGAGAAATCTCCACTAAAAATGAAGGATGAAGAAGCACAACAGGGGATTGTACAGGATTAATGAGGTAATTCAACACATAAAAAACCTTAATTCCTCTCACAACAGAGAAAAAGAACTGGGTTGTTGCAGTCTTGACAGATTGTTAAGTGACCTTCAGACCTTTTATAAAATTGTACACTGCAATAGGACAAGTCCTCAACAAGTAATGGATGATTAAAAATGTCAAAAGTAAAAAAATGGGATGGTCAGCTCCAGTGTTTACTGGTTCACTCATGTGCGTTTTACTTAGAGAAGCAATAGAAGCTTTTGAAAGAAGTCATCCCTGAATCACCTGTAGGACTTTTCAGCGATTAACAGTTCAGAGGTGAAGCTGAAGTTGTTCGTCTTGATGTTCCTGGCTCTTCTGAGACAGTGGGGGTGGAGGATGTCAGGTGGAATGTCAAGTATACACTAGAAGAGCAGAGGCAGAGAACAGAACATTCACTCCTGCTGACTCCTTTTATTCCCATTAGTTCATTTTCCCCCGCTTTATGAGTAAATAAAACTCAAAATGCGTTTTGGCTTCCTTTTACAGTCTTGGAGGGGAGACATTTTAAGAGCACTGCCTGTGTTTCTGATGTCATAGCATCTTTTAAAGGGGGATGTGCAGAAAGCACGACGCCCCCATCAGTGGTTGATCTCTTCACGACTTTGTCTTTTTCCGCAAACAGAATCTTAACATGAATCATGAGCCCATATAGCTGTTGAGAAATTGTATTAACCCCTTGACACACCATTTCATACACAACGTCATGATCTCAGTCAGCAATAATGCAGCACTTCATCTGATTCTATGCTCACAGTTCATTAGTACTAAGACCAGAGGAAAAAGTGAAGGAGCTCTGAGGCAAAAACCATTAAAGTGGGTTAAGTTTACAAATCCATCTCAGAATACACAATTATTAGAAACTGAGCAGAGCTGACTGTCATTACAGTGTCATTACTGCTTTAGGTGCTGGGTGTTTGTTTGTTTGCAGCTTTGCTTCGTCTGCAGACACTTGGACAGATTTGTATGAAATCTTTTAATTAAGCAGAAGCAGCAATTAAAAAATATCACCTTAGTCCAACTAAAGCTGCAGTCAGCTTGGAACAGCCGTCACCTCCGCTGATGCCCTGGGCTCCTCCAACGAGACTTAGTTAAAAAGAAAGAAAGACTAGCAAATGTGTGCATCATTTTGTCATGGGATGATTTGTTTTGTTTCTGTTCATGCAGCCTTTAATTGCTGTCATTCTCTGTTTACTTACATTCTGTCTTAGATCATCTCCAGATGAACAGAAATGATGTTCGGTCATCTTTTCCTCCTCATACTTGTCACTTGGTGGTTCCTGATCTGTGACCATGGAATTTGCCTCATTTTGTTCATGTGACGACTGACCCTAATAATGAATAATAATAATGATAGATTTTATTTATATATTGTTTATTTTTTAAAGGGGAGCCGGTTTAGCTCGTGCTGGTTTGCGGCGCCTTCCGTCCGTGAAACCAGGGTTCCAATCCGGGCTGCTCCCTGTTCCCTTCTCTACTTCTGTGCCGGTCCCAAGCCCGGTTGCTTTGAGAAGGTTGCGTCAGGAAGGGCATCCGGCGTAAAACATTGCCAAGTTTACCATGCGACTTGTTCGCTGTGGCGACCCTTGATGGGGAAAAGCCGAAAGAGGAAGTAGATTGTTTATTTTTTAAACATTGGGAGGTCAGGACAGTCTCTGAGGTGTTGGGGCAGAGGCCTCCAGAGGGTCTTTCGGTCATGACCCATAGCTCATGACCATAGGTTGAGCATTGGCACGAAGATCGACCAGTAAATTGAGAGCGTTGCTTTTAGGCTCAGCTCTCTCTTCACCACAATGAACCGATATAGTGACCGCATAACTTTGGACCCTGCTCCAATCAGCTTGTCAATCTCACACTCCGGTCTTCCCTCACTAGTGAACAAGACCCCAAGGTGTTTAAACTCCTCCACCTGGGGCAGGGACACTCCATCCACCGAGAGGTGGCAACCTACCTTTCTCTACCGGAGAAAGTGTGGTGTTGTTGGAGTTTAACTGAAAATTTGGAATGGATTTTGGGATGGTTTTGGGCCAATTAAGACTTTGTCTGCTTATCATAGTTGAGTTTGAGAAAGTTATGATCAAGCCCTGTTTGGATGTCTGTTAGACAGAGCGTGTGTGTGAAGTGGAGCTGATGGATTTGGTGGAGATGTACAGTTGTATGTCATCAGCGTAAAAGTGAAAATTTAGACCAAGATGACGGATGATGTTGCCAAGGGGTATGAGGTAGAGGATGAACAGGAGTGGACCAAGCACCTAACCTTGGGAAACACCTTGCAACACAGGAGCAGTGGTGGATGAGCAATTGTTTCCCCTTGATAAACTGTTGACTGTTGGTGAGGTAAGACTGAAGCCAGGACAGACCAGAGCTGATGTTGAGGCAGTTCTTGAGGCGGAAGAGCAGGAGGGAGTGCCTGATGGTGTTGAATGCTGCAGTGAGGTCCAGGAGAATGAGGATGGAGAGCTGTCCAGAGTCTGAGGGGAGAAGGATGTCATTGGAGACTTTGAGCAGAGCTGTTTCAATTCAGAGCTGAGCGAAAGTGGAAGAAGGACAAGTTGGAGGTCTCACACCAGAGGATGAAACACTGTTGGCGTTGGTACCAGACTTCTGTCAAAGAAGAAAAGAGCAAATACCTTGCTAACCTCCAACGGTCAGAATCCCTGTGTGCTTATTAATAAACCCCAAGGGCTTCCGGTTCCGGGTTACAGCACGGACGCGTGTGGCTCACGGCGGCTGTACAACTATCTTCAAGTGACTTAAAAGTAGATTTTCTCCAAAAAAAGAGATCTGACCATGGAAAAACCAAGCAACATGTGACTACGTTGGCATTAAAATGATTCTTGATTTAATCCACGCTGGGTTGTATCCTTTCATGGAGCAAGGAACGCTAAGCTAACTCCTCTCATGGTGCTAATAGAAGAGTTCTGAAGACTCAGAGCTTAAAACGAGCAACGAGATAACCGGGTCAACATTCTAGAGAAAAGACTGGTATGATGTGGAACAACAAGCAAGGATGAATGATGTCATTCTCACTGGAGTACTAATCAAACCTCGGGCAAAGCTAAATGCAGCTGGAGTTATTATTGCTAATACTAATAGCGCAAGCATTGCTAGCAGTTCTGAAACGGGGAGCGATGGAGAGTCTCTGGAACACTAGGTGGAATCATTTCTCACTTCTAAAGGGATTTCCCTGGATCTTAACATCATGAAGACCTGCCACCCGCTCCCCAGGAGAAAGGAGATGGATAAATCAGCGATCCTCATCAGGTTTGTGAATCAAAAACACAAGCTAGCTCTGATGAATCAAAGGAGGAATCTGAAGGGATCTGCTTTTTTTATCTGAATGACCATTTGACCAGAAGGAATGCTGAAATTGCCAAACATGCCAGGTTTCTCAGGAAGCCTAAGCAGTTTGAGAACACTTGGGTTAAAGGCTGCAGGATTTATGTCAAACCCCTCGGTCCACCGGACCGGTCCAAGGTTCTGGTTGTTAACATCATGAAGGATTTGGAGAAGTGTTTGATCATGGACGTCTGAGCCAACAAATGTAGTTATAAATCTAAGAGTCAAATATAATTTAAAGAAAATAGGCACCTGGGATCAGCGCAATCTCTAAAAGTCTGAAGTGACCCAGTTTTTCAGCAGAGTTCTGACCTGCAGACAACTTGACCTCAACTTTCAGCGCTGCAAAAGGATACGGACCTTTATCTAATGTCTGTAGACATTACAGTAAAGATAGTTTCTGAAACTCTGCTTAAACCCAGAAGAAGCAGAAGAAGAAAGTATACCAACCTTGGTCATTCGACAATGGACCCTTTTTTATTTCGCAGCATTACCTTCTTACATATATATATATATATATATAT